>CAJNOP010000338.1:52406-99631 GCA_905250075.1 Rotaria sp. Silwood1
ATATATATATATATAGAATTTCTTTAAATAAAATTCAAATTTTAATTTCGAATATTTATATAATTAAATATACGAATCATTCAAATTTTTGCATGATGTATATATATATTAAAATAAAAGTTTTCTATGATAACAATACTGAAGTTATATTCGTTAGCTAGTGCATTCTACACATTTCTCAGAAGACTAGAGCTCTTTTTAAGGGTACCCCCCCCCTCTTTTTTGACACTTGCTGGTTCTCAAAGATGGTACAACCGATCAAGCTGAAATTTTTAGAACAAACAGAGCACTAAAAATAAAGAGATACGCGTCCGAGGAAAAAAAACTTTAAATAACTTTTTGTGAGATTTTCCGGAAAACTCTGGTTTTCCAGAGGTTCACATCCTGACACATTACGACCCCTCTTAAAGTTTGTCCGATTGGGCTGAAATTTTGTTTATAGATGCATAACACTATTCCCCAGAGGTAAATTTAAGGATTTCCAAAAATCTCACTTTCGTTTTTTTTTATAAGAGAAATACGCCTAGATTTGAGTTTGTGCTTCAGAACTTGACTTCCACGACCCGGTAACTCCGAGCAGAAACGTCAAAAATGAAAACACTTGATTTTACCTCTGGAGAATACTTCGAAGTATTAATCGTGAACTTTTCAGCTCGATCGGACAAACTAAAAAGGGGGGTCGTAAGCAGTCAAGCTCTAGAAAATCGCTGTTTTACAGAACGCTAAATAAAAGAAAAAAAATTTTTTCGATCTAATAAATAGGTAAAAGTAAGACATTTCGAGTCGAATAATGTCTCTAGCTGCACATGGCACCTCACGCTATCATATCTTGGGCTCAGCTCAAAATCGAGTTTTGGGTCAAAAAAAGAGGGGGCGGGGGTGTACCTTAAATAGAATTCAAGTATTGGTGGAAGACTAAACATCCTTCTAATCATCTTCTACTTACTTCAATAAGGTTTATATTCTTAATTTTTTTCTTATTTAGAAAACAACGACGATTATTAATCAATAACAATACATTCATTGATTTAATTCTGTTTTTTTTTTGTTAAATATTGGTTAACAAAGTACGCTTGAATTTATACATTTTCAAAAAAAATATCATTTGAATAAATAAATTACTTTTTTTCATTTTTTTTTTTTTTGTATGTCAAATATCATAATGTATATAAAGAACCAAAAAGATCACTCATTCATTAGGGGTTTTCAAAGATTGAGCAGCAAGAATTAAAGAAAAAGAAATAAAACTACAAAAAGAAAAGAAAAAAAGAACAGGGTCTGGCTAAAACCAGTAGAAAATATGCTTTACTTAGCAGAGAAATCTACTGTAAAACACAATGGAAAAAATATATATACAGTGAAATACAGAAGAATAAATAATCATTCCCTATTTTAATAACGTAACGCAGATGCAATTATATCTTTTTGATCTCTAGAAAGTGTATCAGGAAATTTAATATCAAATTTTACAATAAGATCACCACGAGTTGTGGGTTGTTTCGTATAGGGTAGACCATCACCGGCTAGTCGTTTTTCAGTTGTTGGTTTAATAACTTCATTCAATTGCAGTTTCCGCACACGACCTGATTCAAGTGTTGGAACATTGATTGTCGTTCCACATAAAGCCTTCAAGGTAAAAAAACAACAACAAATGAATATATATATGTTGATATTTTTATTGAGATTCAAAGATAATTTTCAAAAAAGAAAACAACGTTCTGATAGATTATATTGTAATCGATTCGAAGTATCAATGACATAAAACTTTCGAAAATGAATGAAGTAAAGTTTAAATAAGAACGAAAGTTTTCTAATAAATGGATTTCTTTGCCACATAGACATGGTTTTTGTTTCTAAACATGAGCAATTGTTTATTATTATCATCTCATGTAGAGTTAATCAAACCAAAGTCAATCCTGTTTCTGTTCAATAGACACATGCTAACAGGAAATTTGTTTTCATTATAGTATAATAACAATTAGTCATAGAAAAACCAAAGTCTCTACTACAAAGTTATGTCAAATATTGAATTCAAAATAGTTACCAACGACTAAGAAAAAAGTTTTTCTTATCTTCCATTCTGTTGTCGGATTTTTTTAGCGCTTCGATAGAGAATATTATAAACAAATACAAAGTAAAATTTGTAATAGAAAATCAAGATTTTTTTTTTTTTAAATAAAACTTTTTTCTATGGAAATTATGGCTTAACGAATCGAATATTTTGATCCTATTAGAAAGCCCATGATGTGTTAGTTACACTCACATATAATGTATCTAAAAATTTCGAAAGCCAAATGCAAAGACATTTTTGTTTTCAGCAAAAGAATATTCTCAACATTTGTCATCGTTTTATTTATTTTTGTCAGATATTATTAACTAAATCCTTCTCGACAAAAAAAAAACTTTTGAGTTTTCTTATTCTGTCTAAGCACACATATATTTCAGGAACATCTTCTATTGTGTCTCACTAAATTTCATAATCTTTAATCAAAAGAATTTTTCAAAAAGAACAATTAAAATTATATTAAGAACTTGGATGAAGGTTTTTTCAGAATTCAACAATAATGTTGGCCACAACATTTATAAATTTATCAACTCAAAACTTAGCATATGTTAATGCAATTATACTTATTTTAGTTTCAATATTGTAAGAAATAAAATAGTTAAGAAGAGTATATTATTACATTCAGCACAGTGTATGCTCTCAAGGTGAGATGGAAAGATTTAAAATAACGTAAGCAGAAGAACAAATACTCTCATAACATTTATACGATATTTATATTGACTTAGTTGATAAATTTTGTAAAACGATGATTGATTATAGTATAAAATGTCAAACTCCAAAAAAGAACGATACAAAACAATATTAAAAAATATTTTAAAAAGTAAAACAAAATTTTTCCCAATAAATAATTACCTACGAAAGATTTCTTATCGACACTGAAGCAACTAGTAAAAGTAATTATATCATAGATTAGATGAACGTGTTTGTTTTTTTTAGTCTATTGAAGAAAACTAGAAATCGACTTTTCCTACATTAGTTAACTATCTTCTTTTTATATATTTTGATTGGATTATCCTACTAATTAATATTTTCTTCTTTAGTATAACTTACCTCTTTAAGATTGATTTTAGCTGTATAAATAATATCACTACCATCTCGACGAAATGTTGGATGAGGTTTATCTTTGATTATAAATATAATATCAGCTGGTATTGATGTTGGACTTTGATCACCTTCACGTGGAAATGTTATTTTAGTTCCTTGTTTCCAACCAGGTTTTATATCAATTGTTAATACTTTATCTTCTATACGTGTTGCATGAGTATCAGGATTTAAAACTTTTCTTGATATTTTCATTTTTTTTGTTGCACCTGTAGCAATTTCTTCAAGTGATACAAATAATTCATGTTCAATTGGTGGATCTTGAGTTTTTTTTCTTGTTGTTTGCATTCGTGGAGCACCATGACCACCAAAATTAAAACCTCCCATAGCAGGAAATCCACTAAATCCACCACTTGATCCATCATCATCATCACCACCGAAGAACATTGCAAATGGATCGGCACCACCCTTAATTGTTTTAGAAATTCAATTTAAAAAAAACAAACAACAAAATATAGATTCTTACAAAGAACATTCGAAATGTTTGATGAGGATCAACATTTGAATAGAAAAATTGTTGACCACCGGGGCCAGCTCCACCACCGCCACCACCTGCCTTCAAACCTATTGAAAAAGAATAAATAAAAGAATTCATTGAAATCTTTTGGTTTTCTTTTTTGTCTATTTACCTTCTTCACCATATTTATCGAATATCTCTTTTTTCTTTGGATCAGATAGTACTTCATAGGCTTCAGCTACTTCTTTAAATTTTTCTTCGGCACCCGGTTCTTTATTCTTATCTGGATGATATTTAAGTGCACTAAAATGTATTCAAATTAAATATAAGAATGTCAATTTTTAAATATAACTTACAGTTTTCGATAAGCTTTTTTTATATCTTCATCGGACGCACCTTTGCTTAAACCTGACAAAGAAAAGCGATAAGCATTGAGTGCAAAACATTAACCAAAAAACTAAAATTTCCTACCTAATATTTTATAAAAATCTTTGCCCATGATATGTATATAAATAACAAAAAAATAAAATAATAATTTCTAAAACAAACAACAAAAAAAATAATAATATATTCATCTTTTCTATTTTTCTAATTTAAAATACTTCTTCAAAGTTATTTTCAATTCGCTTCTCTAGCTTATAACTCAGACGTCTTGTATGAATGGTAACGAGTAGACTACGGTGACATTACAATTAAACTAGTGTATATATTCTCTTATGATTCTGCTTCTCTTCTTTTTCATAATATATTATATTGCTGTTCTTTCACAATCCATTCAAGAAAGTACTCGAATCGTCGAGAAGCTTCGCCACTAAAACAGAACAACTATATGATCAATCCATGATGGAAGAAAAGAAAAAGAAGAAGAAAAAAGTAAAACTAAAGATTTGTAGAATAAACTTCCAATGAAAAATATGTCGCTAGATGTAAAGTTTTTCTAAGTTGAAATCACCATGGATCATATTGTAAAAATGGTAATCATATATTTAGTTTAATCAAAACATAATATGCCACCAAAAACAGGTACAAAAAAAAGTGCTAAAGCTGAAGATGATACAAAGAAAAAAGATACAAAAGGTACAAAAAAAGGTATTGAAGAAACAAGTGGAACAGCATTAGGTAATATTGAACTTGGTTCTGTATCTAATGATAATACTTCAACATCAAAAATAGCAACAAGTAATTTAACACGTGGAGCATCTCAAATAGGTACACCATTAGATGAACATACAAATAAAGATCCAGGTGTATCAACATCAGAACTTAGTCAACATGCAGATGGACATCGTGAAAGTGGTGAAACTGGATTAAATATTGGAGATAGTCTTAATGGTACAGCTCTATCAGATGCTGATATTAAATATGAAGAACCTATTTTACCTAATCTTATTGTATTAAGGTTTGTAAAATTTAAAACAAAAAAAAATTTTCATATTATTTATTATTTTTCGTTTTTAAAATATATAGTTATGAAGGTGGTAAAGAAAAAGGTTTATATGAAGGATATGGTAAAGCTACATATGTTGGTGGTCATAGTTATACTGTAAGAAAAATTAATTATTAATATATGTTATTTTTGGATTAATTATTTAATAGGGTGATTGGAGTGGTGGTATGATGAATGGACAAGGACGATATGAATGGGCTGATGGTGTAGTTTATTCAGGTACAATTGTGAATAATCAATTAGATGGTGTTGGAACATATCAATGGCCAGATGGAAGGTAACGAAAAAAACAAAAAAAAATTAATAGAATAATCTATTGATAAATCTTTTAGTGTATATCAAGGTGATGTATATCGAGGTCGTCGACATGGTACAGGAATGTTTCGAAATGGTAAAAGTCCACTTACTTATGAAGGTGAATGGCATATGGGTAATATGCATGGAAAAGTATATTTATATTTTAACATTTCATTCTTTCTATAAGAATTGATTTTCTTTTGTTATCTTTACGTGCCGTATTAGGGTACATTACAATTTGGTCGTGAAGGACAAAATTATTATACAGGTGATTTTATTCTTAATATTCCATTTGGAAAAGGTCGTCGACAATATGCATCAGGAAATTTATATGAAGGAATGTGGGTAAATGGAAAACGACATGGATATGGAATATTTTCATGGAGTAATGGAAATGGTGAATATATAGGACAATGGGAAAATGGTGTACAAGTATGATTTTATTTTAATATTAAATATGATTAAAAAAATAATATGAATTATTTAATATATAGAATGGACATGGTATTCATATATGGTATATTATTCGAGCTGAAGAATCTCAATATGCATTAAGAAATTATTATGAAGGAAATTTTCTTGATGGACGTCGACATGGACAAGGAACATTTTATTATTCAAGTGGAACAAAATATATAGGTGATTGGAAAGCAGATCAAAAACATGGACAAGTAAATTTTGAATATAAACATTTTGTCATTTTTTTCATCTCAATCTAAGAAAACAAAAATTGGTTTTTTTCGCTATGAACCGAAAACATTTTATTTATATCTAGAATAAAGATTGAAGAAAATAAAATCAATTATATTTTCTTTAGGGAAAAGTTATATTAAGAAATGGTACAATAATTGAAGCTGATTTTTTAAATGATCGTATAATAACTCCTTTAACAAGTGATATGACTTCAATGTTAGAACTTGAATTACCTGAAATCATATCTAAAACACCAATACCATCCGGTAAAAAACAAACAAGACAAGAATTTTTTCTAACATTAATAATTTTGTTGTTTTTTTTTATTAGCATCGAATACACTTGATCCAATGAATTTAACACGAAGTGAAAGTCGAAATACAATTAGTCCTAATTTTAAATTACAATTTGATGGTGCTTTAAATCATCTTTCAAATAAAGATGATGATAAAAAGAAAATTACTGATCAGGTTTTATAGAGAAAATATTAAAAAATCTAATTTATTTTATATTAAATAGATTTTTCATGTTTTATTTCGTCATCTTCCACAATTAAAATCAATCTATCGTATTTATGCTCGTTTGGGTGTTGATTTACAAACAAATATTGATAATACATTTTTAATGACACGTATTCAATTTTGGCGTTTTATTCTTGATTGTAATTTACATGGTTACGGTCTTACACCAATGGAATATGATCGATTGATTGGTAAAAAAAAAATAAAATTCAATATAAATTTGTTTAATTTTTATTTAAAAAAAAAACAATTTTTTCTAGCGGAATGTTTACCAACAGAAAATATTCATGGACCAAATGAATCAATTTTAGTACGAGAATTTTTAAATGCTATTGCTATTATTAGTTTTCATTTACATCGATTAAAAAAAATGTTAGTATTTAAAAATTTTTAAATAATCTAAAAAAAAAATTTACTTTTATCAATTATTAGACAAAATGAATCTTCATCAGAAAAACAACCAATTAGTTTACAAATTGCTTCTTCAATGGAAATAATTATTGAAAAAAATATTTTACAACTAGCAGGAAGTATTCGAGGTTAGTATTTATTTTATATTTTGAACATAAAAGCTCATAGATAAAGTTCAAACAGTAATGAAGTTGAACGATTTGAGGGGTTTAGGATAGTTGCTCGCCGGACAGTTGCGCGCGGACACTTGCTCGCCGGACAGTGGCGCGCGGATACTTGCTCGCCGGACAGTTGCGCGCGGACACTTGCTCGCTATAAGAGTTACATGGGGTCCTATAGCGAGCAACTGTCCTAGTGAGCAAGTGTCAGGATCCCCGATTTGAGATATTAAGCATAGTCTATGGATCAATTTCGATTTTCTTGTTATAAGTTTATTCGCCGATGAGATTTTTTTTATTTTTGGTAATTATATACAGAGAAAGATCTACGGAAGTCTTCCATGAGATAAATACCAAAGCTTAACTATTGGAATTTTATTGGAGTTCATATTCGAGAAATTCGATTGAATCTGACATCAACTGATTAATTGCTTTCAAATCGGAAGTATGTGCATCATCTAAGTCCTCTTTTTTTAATACAAAACCATGGATTATTGTGAAAGATTTACATATTTTCTGTGTTTTGATTCGAAGATACAGTTATGATAAAAGCGTGTCATATTCGTCGCAGATTCGATGTTCTTACATCAGGATGAGAACAACGCGCAAAATTGAAACTTTTACCTGTGAGCTATTCGGAGAAATATCCGTCTCTAATGTAAAATTTTGAATCGGAATTTATTTTTCTCTAATATTTCTGAGGAAACTTACAACATTACATTAAATAATATCGTAATAATACAGTATCTAGACAGCAATCAGCAAAGAATTCATAATCTTTTCAAAATATTCATAGCTGTTTAGAATCTATATGATACACAATCTAAAAACTCGGTATGTATGCGAAAATATTGATATATATATACTTAATAGATAAGATTTCTTAGAATTTGAATTCATCTTCGTTTGTTTTCTATAAAATTTATATTCTAATTAATAGGTAATTTATTTCTCGATCCACAAAAATATCTACAAGCCTCTCGATATAAAGATCAATGTTATAAGATTTATTTAACATTTTGTACAAAAAATAAGGTTTAGTTAAAAATTTTCTATTGTTATTTATATCTATTTTCTTTATATGAAAAGAATAAACCATATGATATGACAATGCAAAAACGTGATTTCTTATTAATGCTTAAACGTCTTCAATTAATTGATCCTATACATTTAACAGCATCACATGTTATAACATTATTAGCTGATGATGATCCAAATATTCGACCATTAGGTTCAACAAATACTACAGATATTCGTTTAGATATTGAAGTAAGTTTTTATTTTTTTGAACTAACACTTCATAAAACATACATAATTTTTATTTTCAGATGTGTTTTCTTGAATTTTTTGAAGCATTAATTGCTTGTGCACTTATTCATCCAGGTAGTAAATATTATAATACTTATGTTAAACCACCAAAAACAGCTACATCTGAACATAGTCTTGGTTCTCAACCATCTATTGGTTCGGTAAGAAAATGATCTGAAATCGTATTTTTGCTTTTTCTTTTGATGAAAAATAAAACGTTTTCTTTTTTCTTTTTCTTTTCTAAAGCCAAGTGTTCATGATCGACAACAAGAAAGTCGACAATCAGAATATCCAGTAATTGTTGTTCGTGAAGTTTCTGAATTAACACATGAAACTCCAGATGATATTGATAAACCTCGTTCACCAACAAGTCGAGGTATGAGTAACACAATTCATTATTATTTGTTTATAAAGTTTTTTTTTGTTTTTTTTCTTTAAAAAATCAAGAACGTGAAGTAACTGGAAATGCTGCTGATACAGCATCATCATCGTCTTCATTTTCAGCAAAAGTTGATGATTTTTTTAATGGTATATTTTTACCAGCTGCTTATTCATTTGAAAATATTCGTGAACAAATTCGTATTGATCAAGAAAAAACTTGGCAAGGTATAAAACACGATAATCATAATAGTGATACACCATGGCCTAAACAATATTCTGTACTTATTCAATAAAATATTTATTTATCATTACTATCTTTTGATTAAAATAAATATATAAAAATAAAAACTTCAAAGAATGTATAATCCATTGATTAATGAAAGTATTTAGCAAATTTTGACCCATATGTATACTATAAGGCAGCGATGTCCATCGCGGTTGAAAACTGACCGCTGCCGCGCCGCGACGATAAAAGAAAAAAGCTAACGCACCGCAACGCTGCCGCGACGCCACCAAAAATAACCATGCCGCGATGATTGTTAGAATAATGTTGTGAATTTTATGATCTGTGACTGTTCAGGACTAGAGCTGTTGTTACCAATCGATAAGATTCGTTGAATCTCATAATTTTGCACTTGCAAATATTGAAATTCTGTTCGAATTCATGCATTTTTGCATTGTTCTCTAAAAAACGACTGCTGCCGCGCCGCACCGCGATGGTTATTTGAAAAAAACAGCCGCCACCGCCACAGCGGCAGCGGTCGCGCCGCGATGGACATCTCTGCTATAAGAGGACCTCTAAAATAAAAACAATTTCTTTTTCGAGCATTTTATCTTGATGGAATTGTATACCGAGCGAGACATGTGATAATAAAGCTTAAAGTTATGGATCAAATTAGAGGTTTCTATATGTTTCGAATTTCTCTGCGATGTTTTCGTTGACTTTAAAATGTAGCTGAGACGCGGCGCTACAACTTAATAGGGTCTGATTTTACGACCAGTTTTCGATAAACATTAAAAGAAAAATCACAATAACAGATTTCGTTAAGTTGTAGAACTAATGATTGTTTTTATTTTGACATCAAATTCAGCTGCTTTATTACACATTTAAATTGATAGAGAAATCTAGAACGAATGGTAACATCAAAATTAAAAATCTCAGAAAATTGTGAAACTAATTATAGTTTTAATACTGAAATTCAAGATTTTCACTTTTCTAAATTTGTAAAACAAGAATCTTCGATTAATTTTTTATAGATCACCGATTAGAACGAATTGAATCAATACAAATAAATATGCACAAGAGAATTTTTTCTGTTTTGATAGAAACATTTTAGATCGTGCTAATATATCAACAAAAATCACTTGTTTAAAAGAAGAAAAACTTATAAATTTACCTAAATCTATGTTGTACTCATCATAATTGAGAATGTGCAAAAACAGAAAAACGTAAACAGTGATTCATAACCTATTTTACATTGGTGGAGTCATACTAAAAAGTTTTTGACGTTTTTTTTCTCTACCAACACAGATTTAGTTGTGTTGTTTTGTATGTTAAAGCTGTCAGATAAAAACAAAAAAACGTTATTCTCTGTTGTATGATAGTTTAGCAAAAATCTATATAATATCTCATCATACAATCAATAAACTATATAATTCATTCGAGATTGCTCTATCAAACGATCTATAAAAGACAAAAAAAAAATCAATACATTTGACTAAAATAGACTTTTTTCTGTAGGGAAAAAAGCACTTAACAAAATAAATTTAACTTTAAAATGAATAGTTTTCAGATATAGTATTCGTTTAAGTTTAGAAATTCAGATAGATTAGTTTTTTTTTTAATTTTCATTTCTATTTTGTACTTTTTATGTACTCGATTTGAATCAATTTTTAACATCGTTTTGTCGTAGATACAATCACAATATGATAGAGTAGTTGTGATAAACTATGACGCAGTTGCGTGTTGTTATGATGAAAAGAGTTGCAATTATGTATAATTGTAAAAAAAAAATACATTGAAAATGACACGTAGAAACATCTAGAGTTTTCGAAATTATAAGTTATAATGTAAGTACAGAACGATCGTAATTGCGTTGCAAATTGATCTTGATGAAATTTATGGGTGAGTAAAATATTTTACAAGAAGAGAAATCAAATAATAAACCATTTATTTTCAAGATACTTTACCTATTTCATCTCAACTATTCTCATTCATAGATAACTCATTTAAATACGATGAACTAGTTTTATAAGTTCATACATTATATTTCTTAAGAGTATAGAAATCTTCATTAAATTTTATAAACTTTCGATGAATTTTGAAAGACTGTATAAATTTTTATAATTAGAACTAAATATTTCTGATTTATGCATCGCAATAATAATAATGTATTTCGATTTGAAATGAAAAAATTGTTTATTTTAATTTGTATATACTCATTAGTACACCACTTTAAAATCAATTTAAATGTTTTTGATACCATTTCTTTTAGTATCATGTGTTTGTCAAGTAGTCTCAAGGTTGGATGTAAATATTAGGAAACAGAATTATTTATTCCTATTTTATTTGCATAAAGTACGATAGATATCGGAAAAAACTTACAGAGGCAAAAAAAAACAATTCTAAAATTAGCACTGTCCGTCCAGGCTACTATTTTTGACTTTATAGCAAATTTAAAATCATAAGTTGTATTGAATTTATTTGAAAACTAATCTCACTTGTATAAGATCACAATTTTTCTCAGCTGTCGAAGATTAGTCATGAAAACTATTAAAATCGGAAATGAAATAAACAAATTCTACTTTCATATAATTTATTTTAAAACTATACTTCAAAATAAATCATATAGTTGCATATATATTCTTATCTTTGTTCTCTTATTATTATTTTCTATTGATGTAAGATGAATTTGCGTATTCTTTTTTTTATTTGTAACAAAAACAATGAAAATTTAAAGGCATAAGTTCAAAAAAAAAGAAAAGCACATATAACTAGATCAAGATTAAAAGATGTATACGTATCTTTGCACAAATCACTTTTCATATTTGTTATGAGTTACACGTTTTATGACATTATCTAATGAGACAATACTGTAACAATATTGCTAACACGTTTTTTAAAAAAACAATACATTGCATTATTAAATTGCTAAATATTAGTTAATCATTTGAGTTTACGAAAAAAAAAATAAATAAGGCTCATTTAAAGTTTCCAGGCATTTCGCATCATCAGATCGAAATACATATCATTATCAATTGAGGCACTAACACCTGAATAATAATCAATAAATTCATCACGTGTTACCTAATATTAATAATAATAATTATTATTAATATATAATAAAATAAGATCGAATATAATAATACTTACAACACCATCTTTATGTCTACCATAATCAAAACAATCAAGAAAATGTCGTAATACTTGATCTTCACTCCATTCACCATTCATATATTTTGGATGTTTTTTTACATTATAAACACCACGTAAATCTTCAACTGTTAGTTGACCATCATGATTTCTATGTAGAAATTTATTTTTTTATTTTTCTTCGAAATAATTTTCTTTTCTTTTTTTTTAAAATACTTGTCAAGTTTAGCAAAAGCTTGAGCAACTAGATTAAGACGAAAATTATTCATTGGAGGCTAAAAAGAATTTTATTTAAAATATAGATGAACTTTGAAAAAATAAACATACTCGTAATTTACGTAAAAATTCTTCATAATCAATACTACCACTATGATCAGTATCAATTAAACGAAATAATTGTTCAATATCACTTTTTGAAAAATTTAAACCATATTCTTCAACACCTTTTTGAAATTCATCGAAACTTAGCTTTCTATTTTTATCATCATCCATTATTCGAAATAAACTAAAATGAAAATTATCGATAAAAAATTATTTCTTTCATCAATAAACGAGAATAGTCTCATATAATAAATACATACATTGATAAGCCTTTAATACCTTGTGCTCCTCGTGCTAAGCATGCTGCACGTAGACGTTCCAATGGATCTTTTGTTATTGCCAAAGTTTTTCTTGATTTAATTTCAAGTTCTTTTTGAAGACGACCTGAAGCTGCCATGATGCTATGTGCGTTGATATGAACAAATGTTCTCTTCTCTGATCTGTAGATAGTTGTACTGTACTTGGATAAAAGCTCTCTTTAAAAAAAATTACAATATGCAGTTTGGTTTTCTGATAAGATTTGACTATAAGAACACTTGATATTGATCTAATGGCTCAGTGGCGACATCACCATATAGCCACTGGAATTCAAATATGTTGTTATGGTAACGGACAGAGGACGTTCTTAAATTTATTAGCTTTATATTTGATTAAAATCATTAAAAATTTATTTTTATATTGATCAAAAAATCAAAATATATCTAATTTTTTTTTCAAAAAAAAAATAATCTATCAATGATTGGTGACTATGTCAAGCGCTACTATCTACTGTCAGGAAACTACAACGATCCATGATATGTTTTATTTTGTTACATGTTTGTTTGGGGTTATATTTACTAGTTGACCATGAGGAAATCAATCTTAGTTGATTTCATTAGAAAAAAAACCTTTTTTGATAAAACAAAAAACAGACGTAAGGTCTTTACACTTCATTGAATATATCAATTAATGGGGTCTTTGCGTTTGAATTGTATATATATAGAGATATATATACATTTGACTCACCGTTACTCACACACAAATATTGAAAGTAGAAAAGCGTCATCTATAGAAAATTTTGCAAATGATTATAAACTCGTGTTATTTCTTTGTATTTAGATTATTTTATATCAAAATAGATCTATTTGTTCTTCTTCTATTATTATATTCGAATTGTCAATTGATATGACAGCAGCTGCATGTTGTGCGTCAAACCCGATTATCTATCAAATACAAGTAATCTCAACACGATCACCATATGCACCCATTTTACCTCGAAGTACTTTATCATCATCTTCTTCGATTATTTCAATATCAGAGACTCGGAGATCAATTAAATTAAATAAAACAATCCAAAATGATGTAAATAATAACAATAATAATCATAATCATAATCATAATCATAATCATAATCAAATAATAAAACCAACTACTCAAGAAATAGTCGATATAACAAATGATGATGATGATGAAATTGTCGATAATATTGATGAGGAACAATTTTTAGCATGTGTTGGTCTTCGACGTAAAACTAAAAAACTATCGAAATGTATTTCAACATTACGACCATTAGCAAAACGATTAGCAGCTCCTATTTGTTTACTTCCTTTACCTAAATATGGTCAACGTGTACGACAAGCTTTATATATATTATTACCATTCTTAAAATTTTTATCAATTACCCATGATATTGAACTATTTTGTTCAATAAATGATCAAGCCAAAGATGAATGTCTATTAACACGTTCAGTAACACAGACACGTACATTTAAAACAATAAACAAAAAAACAAACAAACGAAAAGTACCGAAGTCAGGTAATGTACGGGTTAACGAAACCTATGTATTATATTGTTTGGATACTACAAATCAATGAAGAAAACTAATTTTCTTTGAGTTGATAGAATATTGATTCTATATGCTTAATTAAACAAATTTTTGGGCTTGATCTTTTTCAACAAATCGATTCTCCCTTGATTGCATGCTGTACAATATGGCATGAATGGTAAATTGTGATGGGTTATAAACTTATGTTTATATATATATATATATATATATTTGTCATGATGAGAAAGAAAATAGTTGCATGCATGCGGATTGTCAAGAATATCCATCGTATTTTACTCATGATATTCGTGCATGATAACCACATACGTGGTTAAGTGGATGTATATTGAAGATATATTTATCGTGTCGGAATTTTTGAGTTTTTCTTATCAATGAATATCTTTCGATTATGATGTATCTAAAGATCATCTATCATTTGAAAACATCAAACATGAATTCAATTTTATCACTATTGGGCTATGCATTTTTTGATGAAGTAGATGAATAGTTTATAAAAATTTAACTTTGTCTATCATGGACAAGATTTATCAAAGTAATAGAAGATTGTTATTTCATGTAAATGGAAATTCTTTGCTATAGGTCAATAAATTGAATACGAGATCTTATACTGTCCCTATGGGACACATTTTGATAGATATATTTATCTTCTATCTTGAAATCCTTGCCCGTAACTTGATAAGTAAATTAGATATTAAAGATATGTCGATATAATGTGAACATCTATAGAAAATTCTTTTTTTGTTTTGTTTCAATGTTTTGAAATATATTAAAATAATATCCCTTTCCTTCTGTACAGAATTCATTACTATGGCAACAAATACGTTTCGTAATAATATGAGAAGAACTCCAATGGGACAATATATTCATTCAACTCTACAATGTCATGTAGTTCTTGATCGTTTGGAACAATCAACTATTGATCAGATAATAAAAAATTCAATAAAAGATAATCAAACAAATAATACTACAACAGTTAGTATTTTATTTCGAATGATACTACATTGATAATCTATAAATATTTTTTTTTTATCATAGTCACAAATAAAACGATCATTAAGAAATTCATCTCAACAAGAAAATTCTTCATTTTCAAATGATCAACAATCATTAAATCAAACAACAACAAAAACTACAACAACACGAACAACAATAACAACTATGACAACTGAAAAAACAACTGTTAAACATAAATCAACAACAACATCATATAATAATAATAATAATAATTCAAAACGTTTTAAAAAAACATCTGATGATAATTGTATTGATATATCTGATAATAATGAATCAACATTAACATATCAACGTATTTATTTAAAATGTTTTGTCTGTTTAAAACGTGAATATATTGATGCACAAACAACAAATAGTGATATATTACATTCACATTGGCTTGAACATGGTAATGATTTATCATTAAATATTTATGATTCAATAATTGATTCAATTTTAACACGTGTTGTGGAATTTTTTTATTTTCCTAAACGACATACATTAGAAGGAAAAATTCAAACTGTATTTATATTAAATTCAAAAGAAATACGTAAAACTTCATCAAATTCATTAGATGATGATGATACATGTATAGTTCTTGATTAAAAAGAGAAATAATAATTTAACTTCTTTCTTTTCTTTTTTTTTTCCTCAGGGATTGTATTCGATTAGATTTCGATTTTTGTTCTTTTTTGTTGTGTTTACTCTATCTTTTCTTTATCTATCTAACATGTACAATCATTTGGTTCCCTATTTATTTTTCTTTTTTTGGTTTCATATATGCACGCTGTTCTGTCTAGTTCCAACAAATAACAGATGTTCATTGAAATTTTCTCTTTTGTGTTTTTTTTCGTTCTTCCGTTTGTCTTTTTCTTTTTTTTTTGGCTCATCGAAATTAGAAAAACAGAAAAAAAAAAATATTTACATTTATGTAAATAAATATTCAACACAAAGATATTTATTAACTATCGATGAAAATATATGTATATACATATGTATTCTTTTTATTTGTGTCAATTACTAAAAGTTTTAAGATATAAATTTGAAATTAAAAGGTAAAATGTATATTTTCATGGTATTCATTGATTTAATACATTATTTTTTTTCATTATTTCAGAAGACAATAAATCTACAATATCAAAAACAATAGAGAAACTTAATAATAACCTTTTTATTACCAATACATCCATTTACATCGAAAATTACTATTTCGAAATCTCTTGGTATACATTGAACAAGATTGAAAATACTTTCAATAAAATTTACCTTTCTTTTATGTAATCTACTGATATTGTTGTTTGTTTTCTTTTCTCATCAATTGCTTGCAAAGCACATCATTTGCTGGAATAAAGATTACAAATTGAATCGTCAATTATCTTAAAAACTTTCGTACTTAAGCAAATATATGTTGGAAAAACACATTTCAATGCTCAAATTGTTTCTTGGCAACTTTTGCTAAAGCAACGATCAATCATTGAAAAAAAAACAGACAGCATTTGAAACCGTTAAAAACTCATCAAAGATAATTCTTTTTCAGCATTATTAGAAAAAGTATGCTTGATAAGGCTGAAAAAATGAATTTTAAAAAGCTTTTTAAAGCTTTCACATATAGCTTTGTTTCAATTTTTACATTTGTTTACATAAACTACGAAAAGAAACCAATCAAACTGCATTTGTGTGCTTTCTCCAAGGCTGTTTACATTAGGCACGCATTAGAATTTTTTCAATTTTCTTAATGGTACTTCAGTATGCGGAATTTACACAAGATGTAGGACGTAGGAGAATGTTGTGAAAACTTTAGAATTATCAGGTTAACAGGTTCTTTTTACAAGATAAGACATTAACGAGGTTTATATGATGCATGGTTCCGTTTTTATTATAATTTTTACGGAGAGGTCTGATCAAAAGAGCTCACGAGTTCCGTTTCCGTGTCGAGCCGTCTGTCACATTACAATTAAATTTCAACGATGCATCAAGCAAACCTTACCAATATCTTACGTCGTAGTAAACTATCTTGTTGTACAGACAGTGTTTCTAACTCCAACAGCCAGAAAAAAAATATTCCTGATGAGATTAGACTATATAAAATCCATAGTAAATCAACTAGTTTTAGTAAATGAACTTTTTTGTCCTATCTGAGCATGAAAATTTCTTTGGTGTTTACGCCACAACCAATGTTTCTTGATGGAACACGTTCATTAACTTTCAGCAATTTAAGACAAATGAAGTTTTTTCTTTTTATCAGTGATATCAATTCAAAATTTTTGCATTACTCTGAAATGATAAATTGTGACAACTCAATTCTAATTTCGTATCAACTAAAGATATAAAAACGTGTACTTCATCTACATTCTATTTTTGACAATTGTCTTTCTTTTATTATAAAAATAATTTACAGAAAGTTTCAACAAATTATCACAAATAATTGCATGTTCAACACAAAGACAATAAGTGCGAGTAAAAACTAAACGAAATTGAATCCAATTCAGTAAAATGATATCTTTCTACTTTGTTATTATCATGCAATACAATATTTTTTCATAATTTCCTTCAGAAACCTTATCAAATATTTAGTCTTTATAATCTCTATGAAATCATCTGTTGATTTTTTTCTCAAGTTTTTTTTCTATTTCTTGTACACAAGTGAAAGACAGAGTACGTAGGTCTTCCCAAATAAAAGCTCATTTTTGCTTTGTCAATATCTGTTTACATTCATTACTCATGTAAACACGCAAGAAGCTTTATAACAACCACTTATTCTTGCTATTCAGAATATGTATCAGAAAAAGTTGAGATTCGAGCAAAAGTAAACAATATTTAAAAGATTTAAAAATAAACAAAGATGAGAATAGAGCATTGACCTTATATATATATGTAAATTGAGTTAAGTTTCGCTTTGAGTGAAGTCTAGTTGAATCTAAGAAGTTCTAAAGTTGGCCAATATGTTCAATCGAAATTTAGTTTGTCTTAGGAAGCTTCAACCCAAAAAGAAAAGATATTTGAGCTTATATGTCTTCGAATTTGACCTGGCTCATAAGTGATCATTAAAGAATGAATATATTTTCTCAAGTTCTATTAAGTTATGTTCCAACTAAAAACAATAAGAATTTTTTTGCTCATGTATTTCCTGTGCTTGAATAATAAATGTCTTCTCTCGGAATTATACGCTGATTTTCCAGCTCATTAAAATTCTTTCAACCATCATTTTCTGATGTCGACACAAAGTCTTTCATGCATACATTAAGAAAATGCATCATTTAACATGAATAGGCTGTCTACTTAACAGTAAAAAGTACGTCCTAAGCTCTGTTAAAACAAATAAAAATAACTGTGTCATAGTTTTGTGCTTGAACTAAAACGAAATCTGTCTTAGTTTATTTTAACCTAAAACTCAATATTCTCTGTGATGATTGTATTAAACAAAAGCATTTTGTGTTCCCTCGACTGTAGGGAAGGTCATATGAAAAAAAATGGGTTATGTGTGTTTGTGTGTGTGTCGGGGTCAAAAGAACATCAGGGTCAAAAAACATCCATTTAAAGTTCTTTTCTATAAGAGTTGACGAAAGTAAATCGGGGTCGGGGAATCCGAATCTGAAGTCAGTTTCGCAAAATTTTGAATTGATTCCCTCGACTGTAGGGAGGCTCATATGAAAAAAAATCGGTTGTATGTGTGTTTGCGTCAGGGTCAAAAGAGCACAAGATCAAAAAAACAACAAAGATGAATTTTTTCATAAAGGTTGACGAAAGCAAATTGGGGTCAGGAAATCCGAATCTGAATTTAGTTTCTCAAAATTTTGAATTGAGTTTTTTAGGTTAAGGAAAGGGTTTTTTGAGAAAATAATGATATTTTATAAAAGTTGACGAAAGTAAATCGGGGTCGGAGAATCCGAATCTGAATTTAGTTTCTCAAAATTTTGAATTCAGTTTTTTAGGTTCAGGAAAAAAGGTTTTTTTGAGAAAATAATTTTTTCTCGAGTATAGGAAGGGTTATATGAAGTAAAATAAATTTTCGTCCGTTTTTGTCAGAGTGAAAGGTGAAACGTCATAAAAAACGTTGGCTAAGTGTTCGATTCGAGTGCTTTTAATGTTGAACTTTCAACCAATTCGATTTTTCAGACTGAAAATTCAGTCAATCCGACAGATGTGATAAGTTCTCCCTTAAACAGCTGTTTCATAACTGGGTGTCCATGGATGAGACTTGTATATTTCTGTCTGATACAATCGAGGGTCAAGTGAGTTGAACCGACTACCGTTACTGGTATCATTTACTGCGGATAGGAACAAAGAAATCATTGCTCTCGTCATTCACAAGAAAAATATACGAGTACGATGATATTCACATTGAGACGTGTTATAGTCATTGATCCAAACACTATGACAAAGTCAGATCATCGGAATCATTATCTGAGTAATGATAATGAAATTGTCAATTTTCGCACGATTTTGATGACATAGGAAATATTTATATTCTGAGTTAATGTCACTAATAATTGTGACATAAACACAAAGAAATTTTCAAGTTCTAATAGGTAATTTTTTATGTATTTTATATAGTTTGTCCTGATTAGGAACATTTTTTGGCATGTTCTTCTTTTTAGACAATATTGTTCTGAATAAAGCAAATTCAAGTACTTGTAAATGATTGGTGATGATTCAGTAGACATTTCTCTATTCAATAATATAAGAAATTTTCACGCCTATGAAAAAACTGGTCAAATGAAAAATACTGACTGCTGTAATCCTACATGTTAAAAAAAATTTCTGTATTCTTTTCGTTTTGATGCTTCTATTATTGTACAAAAAGAAAAAATAATTTGAATTTTTATTCCTATTGCATCACTAATCCACGATCTTGCCCTATTCTTTCCAGGTTCTTGTTTTTCTTGGTTTTCAGACAAGATTCTTTTTCTATTCTTTCTATACAAGACTCTTGCCTGAAAAAACTGATCTTGCCTTTCTGACAAGATTCGTGTAGACCGAATCTTGGCTGGTGAGGCAAGAAGTTCTTCTCCAGACAAGATTCTTGTATTCTTGCTTTTCTTGAATTCTTGTCTGATTCTTATTTTTCTTGATGTTCTTGCCTGATTCTTTTTTTCTTAAATTCTTGTCTGTTTCTTATTTCTTGTGTTTCGTGCCTAATTCTGGTCACATTAAAAAGCCTTTTGTAGGTTATTATTACTCTTTTTTCATATCGTTTTATTATAAGCTTTGCACACTATGTACAACAAATGTAAAAAAAAACAAAAAAATACTTTTAATTTCACATGTTGTTAAAGCAGTTTCAGTTTTTAATACAAAAAAAAACAAAATTTTAATTATCAAAAAAAATACTTATTTTTTCAAACTTCATCATCGTTGTGTGTTGAGCTAGCTCGATTAAAATAAGTTATTTACAATTTGTTCAATTAGTAAATGATGTAGAGATAATTGAGTACGATGATGTTGATCTTTTTTCTTAGCACGCCATCGACGTTGTTTATCTGTATGTGGTGATGACTAAAAAAGATAATATTTTAATCAAAAAGATATAAAGTGCATATAGATATTACCTATACTACCAAGAACATTATCAGACAATAATTTTTTGATGAAATCAATATTTCCTTCGCCCATTAAAAAAACACTTTTGTGGATAATGAAAGAAAATCTAAAAAAAATAAAATAGAAAGATGTGGATTGGCAAAATATCGAAATGTGTTTAATAAGTGTAAGTTTTCTGAAAACAATGGAAAAAAAGATATCATATATTCCACTGTTTTCTCAATATCGAATGGAAACTTTTTCTATACATCCAATTGAAATAATGAATAAATAACGTTCAGACATTGCCTTTATATATTTGATCATACAAAGACGACATCACGTGCTGTTGATCTTGAAAAGCTGGCAAGATTCTTTTTCTTTTCTATCATAAGAATCTTGTCTGAATACTAAGAAATTTAAAATATCTTATATTTCTTTCCAGTTTCTGTTTTTTCATAATTTTCAGACAAGATTCTTTTGATCTTGAACTTCAGACAAGATTCTTTATCTTTTCTTTTAACAAGAATCTTGTCTGAACGTTAAATATATCTTGAATATCTTATAATTCTTGCCTGACTCTTTTATGTCTGATTAATCAGACGAGATTCTTGTCATCTTGAAATTCAGACAAGATTCTTTTTACTTTCCTGTCGAAAAGAATCTTGCCTGAATACAGGAATCTTGTCTGAAAGTAAAGAAAAACAAGAACCTGGAAAGAATAGGGCAAGATCGTCGATTAGTGATGCCAACAACATTCCGCTTATTAATTTTGATATCGATATATCTGAGTGATTCATTTAAAAAAATGAATTATTCTATTAAAGATAATATAGTATTGAGAAACATGATCTATATAGCTTTTTATTGCAAGTTTTATTTAGAATCTTTTTTTCATATAAAAAATTTTTTATTCTCCAACTTATAAAATCTAGATAAAACTGATGTGAACATCTTGACTGACTGTTATGGCTATTGATTACACTCTTCAATCAAAGTTATACTTCAGATTGAAGAATACGATGCGTATACGACCGTTTACGATCTATTATGACACGTTAACAGGACCATATTCCCATTTCAATATAGATTCAATGATACAGCCACATTTATAATAGAATACGGCAATATTATCAAATCTTTACGTCACTTTACGGTGAGAATACGCTGCATATATGAACAGCGAGTTATATAGCCATAATCAGGTGTAAAAACAGTTTTTCCGGTAATGTTACAGTAATTTATGGTGACCCGTAACGATTGACCTGGGGTGTTAATTGATGTACAATACAGCTGTCAACGGTTCACATGAAGCTGACTAACATTTTGAATTTTATATCATTTCTCTGCTTAATTTATTTTCATACAGTTAATATAATAACAATTTCTGACAGAAAATATCGAATAAAAACCACAGAAATAAATTATTATCAATATTTCTATATAAGGGAAACTTCAATTATCGAAATATTTTTTTAGTTATATCAGCGGTGCTTCACATATTTAGTTTAAATTGTTGCCTATAGAGAAAAAAAACCAAAAGACACAAAGACGTTTTTGTTTGTCAATTTAACAATGAAATAAGTTTCTTTGTATTGCCGTAAATAAATGAACTAGTGACTGATGCATCGAAAACACTTCATTTTCAGTAGTTATTTCTAAATGCACTGTATAAAGATTTTCTTATAACTGGTTCGTTACTCAAGATTTAATTATATTCAAAATCTTGCAGATCTTAAACAATATTTGTATAAAATATTGTGGTGACCGTTATTTTAAAAAAATTAATAGATGCCGCTCTGTGTTAATTCCACTTAGATGGTTGTAAGTATTCACCATAGAGATGACGCTAGTTATTGATAAAATCAAATAAGAATAGCCAAGACGAAAATATGGTGTTTGAACATTAGAAGCTATGTCTAGTTTTACTATATATACATCTTTTTGATTGACTCGCTTGTAAAACAATATGAATAAGTGCATTAGTAGATTCTTTGTCGAAATGATGCGATGAATCATCTACACATCAGCAAATGGTTCAAAATAAGTCAATCTCATGGTGGTTATTATGTTCGTTTCTCTCCTCTCATTCCTTCATAAAACTATTCGCTCCTTTATTCTAACAGACTATTCACCAATAATCAATGATAAAAATTCTTAGTTAGAATCATCAAACTATGACGCCATCTTATGTTTCGATTTTACTATAAGAGAAATGAATAATACATCGTGTAGAGACGAATGATTTAGGCAAAGTGATGGGCTCGAGATTCTCTCGAACAGATGGTGATTTCTCAACAATGTCCTCTGAAGTAGTGTGCTCACACATATATTTTTCTACGTGCCATTTTTATACAAAAAATGTACAAATTTAGAAGTACACAGCTTTTATTAAAATAAAACAATGTGTAATAAAATTCATCAATGCACAAAAATCAATTTTATATTTAAATCTCAACAAATATATATCATAGTTACATTGATTAAGTCTTTTTTTTTTGATGGTATTGTACTTCGAATTTGCTCCTTTTTTTTGAAAAACTCAATTATCTGAGGATAAATTAAAATCGAAAAAAGAATTTTATTAGTATATCTTCAGAATTTTTCAAATAATATATAATGAAAATACCACATCTCTCAAGAACAATATACAAAACTTTTTACTAGATGCTTAGTTGATCCTACTTCATGTTGCAGTTGTAGTTGTGTTTCATTTTAAGTGATTCACACTTTGATTCATTTTGGAAATTATTAACAATGAATGTTAGTAATGAGTAATGCTCTTTTTGAATAAGTAGGTGTTACTCATCAGAGAACTTTACTCATCATGGAATTCGCATTTTAACAAACATCGCTGACATCTCGTAGAGATTTTATCGATTCAAAAATTTTAATTAATTTATGCAAACATTTATTAGAAAGACTGCATAACAGACTTCTTCATTACTAGATCTGTCACTGCTCAAGTGATGTTGAATCTTTGAGTCTTCTCCACTATTACATGAACGTCTTATGTCAGTCTAAAAGTTCGAAATTGAACTTGAATTATCAGTTCTGATATGTAATAATCTTTAATTATGAATTGAATATCATAGTTCCTTTTGGTTGTAATGAAGTACTCATTATTATAATTAACATTGTTGAATTGTTACTATTTCAAGGAGTAGTTGCCCTCTCTAAATATGCCCTCAAACGTTGTCATTTTGTAGATAAGATCTTCAATGGTACATGTATGCTATAAACGAAAGAACTGGGACACTATTGACTAAGTTATTACTTAATTACTCAGTATTTGATGTTGATTTCGAATATGATATCCATTTTGACCCTAAATAGAAATATAATGATATAAAACTGCAAATTATGAGCCTATTCTACAGCATATTGTCCAAAATACTAAAAAGATATATGCCACGATTGTTTTTCATTTATTCTAACATAAGGAAAATTTAAGTTTTACATTAGAGTATCACGAATTACTGTTAATTATGACTAATTAGTAATTAAACTACAAATAAAAAAGTCATCTGTCATATATTTTTTTTTTCAGAAATGATTTAGGTTGAAAAATAGTTGTGTACAAAACTGCATCAGAATCAATTAAACTTAATATTCATATGAAATACTAGAAAATTTTTAAAACAAAATGCCTCACAATCTAAAATATACAATTAACTTTGAACTTAATTAATTTATAGTTCAGTCAATAGTTCGTCAATTCTTTGTTTGATTGCTTAGACACACTATTGAAGGTCTTTTCTATCAACTGACAACGTTTGAAGGTATATTTATGAGAGAGATAACATTTTGCCATTGAGACATCATAAAATTATACTGTAAATATTCATTATTTGGATATATTATACGTCTTAGTAAATTGAATTTTTGTTTTATTCTCATCAAATACAATTTCAAGGTTTGATCGTTTTATTTGATATGGTTTTATGATACTTGAAAAAAAAAATACTAATTTCTCATTATGTTGTCCAATAAACTTATTTTGTATTTTATTTTCTAAAAACAAGGACTTAATCATTTAAAATATTCTGTCATAAACACAGATGATTATCGTTGACTTGTCGTAGTTGAAAAGAACTATCGGTTACTGAAGGGCAGACAGTCAATGTTAAACCTTGGTAAAGTATATTTATATAAATAACAGAGATAAAATATGTTCTTTTCTCGTATGACATAATATACCTAAGGTCCTCTATCTGTATTAATAAATATTCATATACATATAAATATTAAAAAAAAGAAAAAAAGAAAGAGAAGAAGTTCATATCAACATCGTATTGGAATAAAACGATTTGTTGCTTTATCATAAATTTCTGTAATATATTTTGTTGGTGTTTCTTCTTGAAATGTATAATTATTTTTAGAATGATAAGGAACTATTTCCCATTGTTTAGCATCAGGTGAAGTTGAAGGATGTTTGTAATGACTTATATGTTTACGACCAGCATGAGCTGAATGAGATCGTGATGATGGCGAATGATTTTGCTTAACAATACTTGTAATTAAAGCATTTGGTCGTTTTTTATATGTTGATTGATTAAATATAATTATTTCACGACCTGTTTTGCCTGATGTCATTGCTATATCTGTTACAGCAACTTTTTCTAAAAATTTTTTAACATCATTTTTTATTTCTTGTACAGTAGATTCATCTTTATCCGATGCTCTTTCGATTAGAACTGGTTTAACCTGCATATAAATAATAAGTAAAATTCAAGAAATAGAATAGAAAACAACAAAACTTATTCATTATACCTTTTCCATATGAGATAATTTTGATTGAACTTGAATTGGAATGATCTGTATTGATTCAGCACTTGTTGATGATTGAATACTTGATGTTGAGGTTAGTCCGAAGCTTGATGAATCAACAGATGATAGTTGTGTAGTATTAGAAGCCTCGCTTGTAGAATAGTCTGTTGGAGGTAATATTACAGTAAGTGGTGGTTGTACAGGTTGTGGTGTAACAGATGGTTTATGTTGAATTGGAATTTCAGTTGGTGGTACAACATTGACAGCTTTCATAAGAGCTGCTTCTTCTTGTTGTCGACGTCGATCAACAAGAAAACGATCATAAAGAATTAATTGTTTTAAAAAACCATCATTAGGTAAAACACATGGCCGTGCTTTAATAACATGATTAAGACATTGTTCAAGTGGAACATTATATGTACGCATTAGATAACCAATAACAATAGCTGGTGATCGACTATTAAAACAATATGATATATCTATTAGATTTTAAATGATAGGTGTCTATTTACTCACCTTTGTCCATGACTACAATGAACTAGTACACGAGATTTATTTCGTCGTGCTTCATCAATAAATGCAAATGCTTGATCAAATGTTCGTAAAATATTTTCTCTATCATCATCACGAAGATCAATTGTAAGTGTACGTATATCATTTGAATAATATGGACATAATTCAACATCACGTATAGCTACATTAAGAATATAACGAATGCCTAATTTTGATAGGCGATGCGTATCATGTGCTGAAATACAATTGCCAAGAAATAGATAAGGTTCAAGTACAAGTGATGGTTCAGTAACATTGAAATGTGTTTTAAATAAACGATGAAGACGACTAAGACGTGCTTCGGATGCTAAAACTTGACCGAAATTTGTTCCGGTCATTGTTACACCTGTTGACTGCCACTGTTTTGTATAGGACATTTTTCTGTATGAGTAAATGTTTGTCGATGGAAAGCGAGATGAATAAATAAAGTTGTAAATGTTTTATATGTACGTATGTGTGTACGATTTGAGTCCCATTTTCTATTTTTGTCCTTTCTCTCTCTCGCTTTTTTTCCGCTTGCTCGCTCTCTTGTTTTATAGCATTTCGATCAGAATCGTATGCGGGCGTTTCATGCATGCCTACATGCATCAATACATATATACATCTAGATAATATGAATAATGAATGAAGAGATGATGACCTGTTGATTGAATGAGTATGATAAGAAAAGTAAGCGAGTATCGATAAAGAAATATATTCTGAGTTCAATCAAGATATGAAAATAACAAAATCTAATAGACCTAAAGATATATAATATATCATTATAAATTATTTTTAATCGGCAACGAGAAAGAAAAAAATCATTATTAATTTTCTTTTACATTCATTAAAACTTGAATGTTTTTTCCATCACCTAAATTCGATGTAAATGAAAAGAAAAAAAACAATTTAGCCTTGTATCTAATGGAATGAAAACAAAGCATATTTTTTCTCGTCTCATTCCAAGGTTAACGAATCATGTTTCTTTTTTTCTTGGTCATCAACCTTATCAACAACAACAAAAAAAAAACAGAACTAAATAGTTATTAATGAATAAAAATTTTTAATAAATTATTTTCTAAAAAAGAAAGACATCTGGTTTGTTTGTTAATGCTCTATGCACACAACCGCAAAAAGACACAATCTATAAAATTTTTAACACAGATATACTTAGAATTATTTTAACAACTATGAATTATATAAGTATAATTGTATCTAGATTTGTTAAATAGAAAAGTTTCAAAACAAAGAAAGACAAAAATTAAAATTATTTCTCGATTTTATTTACGTCCTGTAAAACCAAATTCAATTGCATCATCTTCAATTTGATCGGAATATTGCCATATACCACGACGTGCTATTTTAGCAATGGTTTGTGCTTGTTGTAATTGATTATATAATAATGTTGAACGATTTTGACGACGATCACGTCTTTGTTCAATAACAATTAAACCTTGTTCAGCTAATTTTTTTACTAAATTTTCTTTTGTATTCATATGATAAAGTGATATACGTTCGATATTATTTTGACGATATTCAACTTTAATTAAACATTCATCATTACCTACCTCATCTAATAAAGCATTTTTAGCATCTTGTCGATCATCTTCATCACGTGGTGCTCGAACATAAGCTAATTCACATTCATGAGCTTGACCCGGTAATTGTGAAAAATCTAAAAATATTTAATACACAATAAAATGATTCAATAATTATTGCTTTTCATTCACTTAGTTACTATGAAAAAGTTTTACTTTTCAATGTATTAGTCACAACTCAAATTAGTCATTTGTTCTCTACAGCTAGTCATTGTTTCGAAATGAGAAATCATAAAAATGTGATGAGTACATATTTGAAATCTGTTTTTCAGAAAAATCGATTTCGTTCAAAGGCTATCAAATTACGAAAAATGATAATTAACAGCTGAGACTTTCCTTATATAGTCATACATGACTCAATCGAGAAAAGGATTATTGATATTTCAGATGCTGTATGCAATAGTTAGAAATAACAATATAGTTCTTTTTTTTTTCTGTTGTGACCCAAAATTTTAGTTTTCTACATGTTTGTTTTTTTTTTGGCCATGTTGTCGGTTGAAATAGTGTTTATCTACTGAGTACATTTTGAGATCAAAAAATCAAATTAGTGAAAATCGTATATTATTCCGCTTTTTTCTTAATAACTACTTTTGAACAAAAAAAAAAGGAAGTTTCTCTTATATTTTTCTTTTACTTAAAATAATCATTCTCTTCAGCGAACAAAACAATAGTTATCAAAGAATAAAGTAAAAATACACACACCCCGATATGATTCTAATTGTAAACAAAAATCAATTACGATTGTTTCTGAGGAATACTTCAAGTCATTTTTGATCATTGAACTCGCTATATCATAAAAGAAAACAACCTGGAATTTTGAGTCTATGATAACTTTTATTCTACTAAGTCGAGATCTATCTATCTTACATGTCACATAATTTCCCGTCTAGTTATTCTTGAGAAATCCAGAAATGTGTTCGGATGCTCTTAAGCATTACTAAATACAAATCACGGTACTTGTTAAACAATATTCATTCAAGATGAAGTCTTTCTAATAATCTATAACATACCCGGTGGTAATTTTGTAAGTCGACTTAAATCTGTAATTATTTCTCGATTGCCATAATCAATAAAATAGATCGATATACGATTATTTCCTTCAATTTTTTCAACACGTGCACGATACCATTCATTATCAACTGTAAAACGTGCAGCTAATAATTCACCTTTTTTTGGTTTATATTCACCAACAGGTTTTGTTCGATTAAATATTTCACGTAAATCTGTTTGTAATTGTTCAAGTTTTTGTCCTTGTTCAGAGTATTGAAAATAAATTTTTAAGTCTGATGTAACATAAGTAATAACAACACAACGAAAACGTGGTTCAGTAAAATTAATTGTATCTGATTCATTTACACTTTCATCTTATATACAAAAAAAAAAAGTTTTCTTATATTAAAATAAAATTTAAATTTACCTTCAGATTTATTTTCTTCATTATTCTCATCTTCATTCTCTTTTATTGATGTTTCTTCATAATTAGTCCAAACACCAATACGTTCATTCCGACATTTTTCTTCAGCTTCTAATAATTGTTTATAATTTGATGCATTATGTGCAGAATCATGTACTTTAGCAAGACCAGCTTGTACAAGCATTAATGCAGCTGATTGTCCATCAGCAGTTGTTAAACGACCAATAAAATTACCACCACGATCCACACTTTCAACTTCAATAAAAACATCTCTAAAAAATGAATGCAAAAGATTTGTTTTTTTTTCTTACTATTCAATCAATCGAAAAAAATATGTATTGAGAGACCAATTAAATGAAACTCAGTCGGATTTTATATCACTTTCGTTTTATGAAATTACAGTTCATTAAGTGAATAAAAAAAAAAAAGACAAAACCCACGTTTCATAAACAAAAATCTAATCCATTGTAAAGTTCTCCTTATGATCTCTTTATTAAAACTTTTATTTTACCTTTGCAAGAAATGTTCTTTGGAGAAATTTAATGCTTCAGCACCAAATGGTTCACTGGCTTCAATTTTTTGTTGTTGTAAATTATTGCTAAGGGGAATACGTCGTTCAGCACGTGGACAATTAATTGATGATAATAAAAATGATATAATCCAACTATCTTTTACTAAATATATACGAAAACGCGAACCACTTGCAACAAATTCAACAACACCTTCCATACGACCATTACGTTGAAAAACATTTAGTAAACCTTTTGCTCGTTCTTTATTAGTATCACCAGTCATATCAACAATACGATAAATACCACTACGAGTTGAAAATAAACCAAGAGAACGTTTTTCTGCTTGTTGTTCAGCAGTAAGAAGATCATCTAATGTAATAATAATAAAAATTCTATATATAATTTTAATAAATAAAAAAGCAATTTACCATAATGAGATGATCGTTGTTCATCATCGTGTCTATGTCTTAGAGTTTTTGCAAAACCTTTTGATATTAATGCTTCACCAATATTAACATTACCAATATAAACAGTACAACAAATTTTTTCTGGATAATCATTACTTGCTGGTTGAATATAATCAGTAATAATACGTACAGTTTTACCAATTAAACGTTTACGAAGTAATTCACGTGCATCAAATAAATATGGAATTTCATAAAGTGGTCGTTTTATTTGTTGTCGATTAAGATTTGGATTATTTTCATCAGATTTTTGTTGAAAATCAGCAGCACGCGGTGTACGAACAGATGAAAGATAGATTCTTTTAATTTTATTATCACGTAAATCACGAATTGTTAATCCATCACCATTGATAATTTCCAAGACTTTAGCCTGTAAAAGTTTATAAAAATCAAAAATCTGTAGATTCTCTTCTTATTATAAATAGAAAAAATTCTTGCTTATGTTTACCTGATATCCTTTAAGTGTTGGATCATTTGATTTACCATTAATTGCAGAAGCAGTATTACTATCATTACTATCATTATCAATAGGACCTGTTTGTGGTACATAATTTTGCCAAATTTTTAATCGATTATCTTTTGCAAATTTTTCTGCTGTACGATATTTTTCTCTCCAACCTTGCTGCAATAAAGTTAAACTCCAATCAACACATTTTGCTAAACCTTCTTTTAATAAATATAATGCTATATTTCCATTTGGATGTAATAAAGTTCCAAGTAAATTTTGATTATTAACTCCATCTAATATAATTTTAACTTGTCGTTGTAATAATCGTGTTTCAACAAATTGTTTAGCTTCTTCAGAAAATGGTTCATTTATTGAATTATCATCACGTTTTAATATAGGACATTTAATACCACTTAATTGTATTGTTACTAAATAATATGATGGTACAAGTAAACAACGTACACTATTTCCATCACGTATATATTCAACAATAGCATCGAATGGTGGTGATGATTTGTGTTCATCAACAAATTGTTTAGGATTTTCTAATGTCCATTTCATATTTCTTATATGAGTATTTGGTGATTCATCTGAATAACGACCATGTTTATTTAATTTTGCTTGTTCATCAATAAGAACTAAACGTTTATAATTAGCATCATTTGCACGTGTACCAGTTTGTTTTCGTAATTCTACAAGACCTTCAGATAATAATGATTCAATAATATTTTCACCTGTTTCTTTATCTTTTCCTAAATAAATTGTACATATTGAACGATTCATTTGTGTTATTTCAAAATCAATTGTATAACATATTTCACGACCAACTAATCGTTTACGTAAATATTCACGAGCTTCAAATGCATATGGTTCATCAATAGATAATTGACTAGTATTTGAATCATTTGATGGACGTGCTAATTTTGGTGCTATTATATAATTTAAAGAAATTCGTTGTTCATTTTCATTAGTTGATGATGCTGATCGTATTAATGGTTTTATAATAAGTGTATCACCGGAAATAATTGATTTAACAATTGCATATCGTATGGACGTTGTTGCCATTATTGTTTATCCAAAAGAAAAAATATAAAATATCTAAAATATATAGATATATTTAGTTGCTCTGATAAAATATGAAAGACAAATTTTCTGTTGTTTTTGCTCTTTTCTATATAGATTAAAAAAAATAAACAATCAATTATTAAATAAAAGAAAAAAAAATTTAATCAGGATGAGATAATGATAAAGGTGAATGAAATTCAATCATAATAACATACTCTTGTACAGCATTATTTGAACATTTTTGTTTTGTTAAACGCCAATGTAGACCAATTTTATGATAGAGACGAGCATTTTCCCAATCAAGAATTTTGTTTACGGCATTTTTTGAACGCTTATTTAAATATAATACGGGACAGAATGAAAGACCAAATGTACAACAACAACATATACAGCCACATAGTAACCTCAAATAAATAAATAGTAATTTTTTTTTTATCATCAAATATTTGATAGTAATATTTTGACAAGATAAGGTTAACCTTCAATCTTAATCTAGTGAACGATTTTTGTTAGTTTCGTCTTTCATTTTTATATAATGATAACATTTCAATAACTAATCAACTTTATTCGAACATATAAAATATAAAATCTTGATTTAGTTGGTAAAACAATATAGTTGTTCTCTAGCAAAAAATCTGTATGCGTGCACAGAATGATTTAAGATAAAGAAGGTAAAAAAATAAAGAATAACACAGAAGATTTATGAAGAATATTTAGACAAAGTCATTGAGAGTCTATTTTATTGACAGATTTACTATATTTATTCTAATCATTAGACTTGTTTTTCACAATTATATAAAATATTCTAAATAAATCCGATGATTTTCGTATATATACTCAAATTATTTTGATTTATTTTATTGATAAAAAATATTAATGAAGTAAGAGTTTCTATCGTATTTGTCAATACTTGAAAAAACAATGATTGATATAAATTTTTTATTTTAATTATGCATGTGTCATATTTCTGATGTTTTGAAGTGCTTATATATCGAAGACTGTTGATTGAAAATATTTCTTTAGCTTACCATTTAAAATTCATTGGAACATTTTTTCTTAAAATCATATTAACTCGTTTAATAGTCTCTTGATATTCATCTCGAGCAACTTTATATGTTAAAGCTTGTGGATATTCTTCATCAAATTTATTATTTAATGCAAATACAGTTATATGACCAGCACCACGAATAATAATTGGTTCAATTAATCGTGGTATAGAAGTTGATATAGTATCATTATTATCATCATTTATTTCTAGTAATTCAAGAGGATGTTGTTCAGCAATTATATCCACATCATCCATAATTTTGGTTTTTTCGTTTTTTTTTTTCTTTTTACTATTTATTCATGATCTGAAAAATAAGTAAATTTATTTATTTGGTGTTTTTTTTTTATGCACTTTCACACTTTTTTCTTTCAGTCGATCACAACAAATTCTTTCGTATAGAAAGAAACAAAAAAAAGAGAGTAACGAAATAGTTGTCAGATTTATACGCTTCATTACATAGGAGATGGAATAAATTAAATATCAAGAAGACCTTTTGTAAAAATAACGAAACTATATAAATATTAGATTTCTCATCTATGATCAAATATTTCTTAAGGTGAATTCTTTTTATTTACCATCAAAACAACTTTATAGATATTTAGCAAGAAAAAAATGGAAAAAAAACCAATCGTTCGTCACCGTATTATTCGTCTGATTATTGCTCATCTTCTATGTGCTATTCATATGGGCCTTTCAATATATGTTCTTTATACTATAAAGGTTAAAACAAAGTTATATTTTATTCCTATGTTTGGAACAATATTTTTTGGTGTTGAAGCCATTATATCATTCGCATTATATCGATGTAAAGAATATTTTCGTGGTTTTTCAATTCTTATATTTGTTTATTCAGCAACAATAATTACTTCAATATGGGTACTTGAATTACATCGAATTAATCAACTTAAACAAGATGCATGGAAAACTGTTCCAATATTATTTACTAATGTTCCAACTCAATTTGGTGGTATACAAAAACCATGGATTAATCCAAAAGAATTTTTAAAAAATTTTAAATATATATGGTCACAAATTGAAATACAAGTTTTTCTATTTCTTCTTCTTATACTTCGTGCATTATTACCTAAACAAGATTCAATATCATATTTTGGTAAAACAGATTTATTATTTAAATATTTTACAACAGGTATGGATTCATTAGATTTTATTGATTTATTATCATATCCTCAACTTTATTCAAATTCAAGTCTTGTTTATGTAACTTTAATTGTATGGTCAATAAGTTGTTTACAATTTGTTATTTATGTTCCTGAAGTTAGTAATAATAGATTAAAAGAATTACATTCATTTTTAACTAATTCACTTTTAATAACATTTCTTATGGATATACCTTTTCTTATTGTACGTTTATATGCTATATTTGGTTGTGGTAGTCATGATTATACAAGTTATTTTTTTGTTTTTAAAAATATTCTTCTTATATTATTACAAATAGCACGTATACAAGCAATTATTATTGAACGAAATCATCATCGAAAAGATGAATTATCTAAACTTACTTATATACCACAACCACCATTTAATACACGTGCTAAATCACATCAATTAACATCTGTACCATTGTCAAATAAAAATCAATCGGGAGCTCGAATTATTTTGTCAAATTATTGGCAAAATAGACAACCAGGTGATGGTGGAATTACCAATACGAAAAATTTTACTTATGTTTAATTATATCTGAAAGAATAGAATAAAACTTACAAGGAAATTCTTCGAAGTGATTTATTACTTTTTCAATTCATATTTTAAATATTCAGAGAGAACTGTTAGATTAGAATGATTCTAAAAGAATGCCGACTAGAAGAATCATGGATCTTCTTTATAGAATTAAAAAATTTTTGCTAGATTTTATGCGGAGACAAGTTATTGCAAGAAAAAAGTGAACAGAAGATACGATTTCATAAGTATTGAATCACTTCGAACTATTTCCTCGTAAGTTAAAACTCTCTCTCTCTCCATGTATGTTTGCTATTTTCTTTTCAACTCAATAGATGATTGTTGTCTAGCTATTCTAATTACTATTTTTGCCAATTTATTCATATGCTTTCCTAGTTTTTTATACGTTCATCAATTGAGTTTCATAAAAAAACAGAAAACCTTGCAATGTTCCTCATGTTAATTTCAATTGTATATGATTTTTTTTATGAATCTGTCTGTACTGTAAAAACAAAATAATAAATATAAAATAAACGAAGAATTTTTTATTATCTTACATTTGATTGAATTCATGCTGTTCAGCTTCATACTCTTGTCTCTGACTATCTATTTGATTTGATGTTGTATATGCAATCATCAATATCTTTTTGTCGAAATAAGACGATTTTGCAAAAGATTAAGTGACAAAATCATGTGAAACTCATATACATCTCGAGCAAGATATAAAATTATGAAAGATTAACGAAAACGGAAGAACAACGATGAATGAATGCAAACATAATTCATGATGATGATTATGACAACATGAAAAGAGTTTTATTAATAACCAATTAGAGATGTGATGATGATAGAAAACATCGATGATTTATCAATCATATTTAAGAAAATAAAATGAAAGAATACTAGGAAACATGTTTAGAGTAAAAACTTTTTAGAAATTTTCTATCTATAGACATACATAGATGACGCTCAAATACGATATTGAAACTCTTTGCATTTATTTTCTCCTGTTTATCGATTAAGTGATGATATTTTTCAAATATTAAAATATTCCTTAAGCAATCTGCTCAAGTGTCTAGAAGAGGATCATGTGGAAAAGTGTAGGACCAAAGAACTTCTATCTTCTCATGCTTATTCTGATCGAACTCACCCAGATGGATACTATTGAACTTTTGAGCTATCTGATGAAACCTTACAGTTTAAAACTACCCAGTTTTATTCTTTGTAATTATTAAATAAGATTCAAGATATATTTGTAGTAGTTTGTTTGATCAAAGTATAGATTAACATGTAAGTAGAAACACTTGAGTGTGGGTATACGACTGGATTTATCATATCTTCGCCAACACCCACACTTTTTTTTTGTATAAGAAAACAATTAGAGCTAAAACAACTAAAGAAATATGTTTCTTTTCATTAAATCTGAGCTGTTATGGCTATTGTTTGCATCTATTTTTTTTTAATTATTTAAACAAGTTTAGAGGATATAACTTTTATTTTATAACATGCCTTGTTTGGTATTTAAACTCGTCTGTATTAATAATTATGTTTCTTTGATTCTCGATCAAAAATTCTATGGCTATTATGTGTTTTAATACAGATGACATTTTTCGTGACCTTTTGATAGTAAATGGTATATATTCTATTTATATTCTTAACTATCGAAATTAGCTATGACTTGAATAGTCTATTCTCATCGACAAATCCGTAAAATTCCATGCATGTCTTTTGTATCGGCTGTGCCACTAAGAAATCTTTATCAAGATACATAGAATATACGTCGTGTTTCTTGATGTTCGATAGTCGATGCTCGAGCAATAAGTGTTATGAAATCGACTGGTCTCTTATTTGTCGTTTTCAAAAGAATACTCGCGATACCAGCTTCAGCTCTTACTGGATTGTCACCAATCAACAATGCATAGTTGCGAGCGTTGAGAAGAGAAAATGTAATCAAGTCGTCTGCATTGGGAATAACAGTATCGTTGTGATCGCATATATAGGCATAGACGAAGACAAGATCTTTTGTTGTCAATGATTGTCCACTCAGATCAATTTCAATATTCAAATGATGACGAATATTCCCAGGCGTTGATTGATGTATTCGAACAACAGCTTTTCCACTTATAAAACCAGTAGCATCCAAACGACCAGGTATGTAACGATCAATATTAAAAATATACGGAGGACGTAGAAGATGAGATGAATCGTGCTGCTGTTTACCACCATTCATAATTCTCTCGCCATTCAATTGAAGCTCAACATGTTCACAATTGGAATAAACTGTAACAGATGTATTGGATGAATTTGTCCAATAACTAGCGATAAATATCATTGGTGCACAGGATGTGCATTGACTCCTGAACAGAGAAAAGAGAATCGATCGGTATTGATTTTATGAGATCAAATCTTTGTTTTTCTGTTGTCACTCTTACTGATAGAAATAGAAAGCAAATTTGGGCAGTCGATTAATGTCCATAATTCCGGATGCTTCAATATCGGGTGCATAACCTCGTTTGTAATCAAACATTAACCAATTCGCATCACCCACAATCCGAGCTGTTTGACTAGCACGACGATTGTCATTGTGAGCCTCTTGGAAATTGTGTGCCTGCTGCAGCAATCGTTTTTCTCCACCATATCTTCGTTGTCTTGACGTGTTCTCATACACTTTTGAAGAGACATATGCCTGATTGAAATTATCTTTATGCGATGCGAAGTATTCCCAGTCGCCATACTCGGCTAGAAGAAGTGGTTTGTTATTCTTTGCTCGATAATTTTTATAATAATCAGGCGGTTGACCATGTTGTCGAGCTGGTGTAAATACATCATAGATATTTTCTTCGTCGAGCCATCCACTAGTCAATCCATGCGACAACTCTTCTTTGACAATTGCATGAGCACGAGCCATGAATTCTTTTGTCATCGGACTTTCATTGAGACTTGCTTCCCAGAGAAAAACCGACGGATGATTGCAATCACGACGCAACATCTCGCGTACATCATCGAGACTATTCTTTTGAAAAGTTTCGTTACTAAAGAACTGCCAACCAGGAATTGAATTAATAACAAGAAGTCCCAATCGATCACAGGCATCGAGAAAAGCTGGCGATGGTGAATAATGGGAACAACGGACTAAGTTGAAACCGGCTTTTTTTATTTTGTAAGCATCACGATACTGTGCTTGATCAGAAAGAGCATAGCCAACATAAGGATACTCTTAATGTCGATTTGTTCCAACAAGAAAATCCATTTGTTGTCCGTTCAAAAATAAATGTGAATTATCAGATCGAAACTCTAGTGAACGAAGTCCAATGCTGATGTTGTGTCGATCAACTATGCCTTCTTCTGTTCCTATGTCTGATAAAAGTTCCAATAGAAACTCATAGAGATTCGGTTGTGATGGTGACCAAAGGCGAGGATTAAAAACATTCATTTTTACATCATATGAATCAGATTTCTTTGATGAATTTTCTTGAAGTAAAATGGAAGAAGGCAATAGTTCATGACTATCCAACAAGTATCGGATTCGATATTGACCGAGTTTACTAGGTGTATGAATGACACTGAACTGTACACGAAGAGTCACTTGAGCTCGACTAATATTTTCATATTGAATGCGAATATGTCGATCGAAACGAAGGTGGGCAGGTTTTCTCAAAAGCCATACATGACGATAGAGACCACCATAATAATTAAAATCTAATGCAAACAAATTTTTACCTGGTGAAATAAGAGAATTGTCAGTGTTGCGAAGACGAACTGTTATGTTCCTGCCGCTTGGAATTTCAATATAGAAGGGTAAATAACCACCGAGATGACGACCAACATGTAAACTATCTACCCAGACATCTGCTTCGTGCATGGCTGCATCAAACTGAAATGTTATATGAGAATATTTGTCATTGATCGGTAATTGTTTCCAATAGAAGCATGTACCCTGCCATTGTTGTTCAATTTTCTCGATAGGTTCCAGATGGGGAGTATGGGGCAATGTTACAGTGATCCAGGTTTGTTCATCAAAAGAAAATTTCCAATTGTCGTCGAATAACAAAGTATCGAAGAAAAGTTTTTGACTGGAAATGGAGATTTTCTCATGGATAACAGTCAAAAGAGAAACAGTCAATATTACCAAAAGAATAATATTAAAATAAAACAGTCGTCGAAAAAATACTATTAATTTCATCAAACCAATACACGAAATAGCAAATAGAGTATGCATATCGATAGGTAAATATATGAAAGTGAGAAATCGTTGATAATAAAACACGTGACAATATAAACATGTGATGAAAAAAATATAGAATGATTCACCAGTATGTATCTTTTTCAATATGATCGTGACGATTGTCACATTTTTTTTCTTTACATAAGAGGAGGTAAGAAGTGAAGAAATGAATATTTTTACGTCTGAGCTGTATACACTTCTATGATTCATTGGCTCTTACATGTCAATAAAGATTGAGCAAGTTGAAGCATAATTGCGTTACTTGGAAAAAGTATGCGCTAGACAATGTTGACGTTCTGGCAAAATTAAACATAAATACTGAAAACAATTATTTGAAATGAAAAACAATTAAAAAAAGGAGGAAGCATTGATCTTCTATATTTAAATTGAGTTATATTCTATTTTGAATCCCTTTCATTTAAGTTCCTGGACTTCACAATTTCCTGTGAACTCTCAATGGAACTCGAAACAATATTGTATTAGATATAGAGTTCGCCCTATTTTCAATGTAAATCTTAACGATATGTTGTGAGATGTAAAGTACGCCACCGTTTTCAATTAAAATCTTGACAATATCGTGTAATATGTAGAGTACACCATTCTTTTCAGTAGAAATCATTACGGTATGATGCAACATATAGAGTTCAATCCTGCGGTAGATGTACAACTCGATATTGTTTTCAATGTCAATGTTAACAATATCGCACAAGATGTACACTATGTCACTGTGTTCTATCGAAATCTAGGAGTGTTTGAAGGGCAAAAAGTTCGAGATAATAGATAATGTGTGTTATTCAAAGATAAATCTATTTGAGTCTTTGAATAAAGTTATTGATGGTTTTTCATACTCCTGAAAAACTGTTGTTGTGTAGCTCTTCATATAAGTTAATCATTTTAATGGTAATCGTTAGTGGCACTTTTTTCTTTATTCGCATAGAAAGTTTGATGAATAGATTTACGTAGATATTCTCTTTGCTGCGCTTCAGTATAAGGCAAGCAGTAACAGATACAGCGATAAATCCTTTTTTTCATGAAACGAATGATTTATACATGACTGTTGTGAAAACGGCTCATGGAATATAATGAGGATGTGGGTGTGTGTGTAAATTAAGAGCAAAGTCAAGAGAACACTTGCACCCACATCCGTACTGACATGAGTCATTCTTCTGTTCACTCACATTCACATCGAAATCCGTACCCACACTCAAAATTACAACACAAAATTATCGGATTATCTGGTACTACGTTACTTGCTTTCCATTGCTTTTTATGTCAGTCTCATGGCTTTTTATATTATCATTATGGTTGCGGTTTTCAAAAGGAACAAGGCATTTCTTTTTGTCTAATACAAAGATCTTGCAGTAACTATATCATATACATAATTTTGTTGAAATTGTGTAGCGTCATCTAGTTCTCAGCATTTCTCATTGGTAGACGGAGTTATTGGAAAAAAAGAAAAGAAATATAAGAGTGAGTGAGAAGAAGAAGAAGGGTTACCAGGGTCAATATATGTGCACTCGTTTTCTTTTCTGTTCTAGAGTAATTCATGTTTATATTTCGTTATTCTACAGCGCTGATAAAAACGTTACATCGTTCTTTTAATTCTACTGCGAAAGAAGTTTTTAGTGTACTGAGTGGTTCATGTTGTGTTGATTCAGGAGCAAAACAGAGTCATGATGCAAAAGGACATGAAGAGACATTAGCTGGAATAGCAACATACAAAACGGGCCGAGGCCAATCAACAATCATCATTTTCACTGACATTTTTGGTTTTTCTTTTATCAACATACGTAAAATAGCCGATACTTATGCACAAGGTTTATAAACAACTGTCATTGTACCTGACATGTTCAATGGCGATTCAATGAATCCGAAAGAGCCGAACTTATTCGATAAATTACCAGCATGGCTCAATAAACATCCTTCAACAGATGCTTGTAGTGTAGCTGATAAAATTATTTCAACAATCAAAGGACACTATGATTCTATTCAAGTAATCATACATTGTTTGTTGATCAAGTTAATGATGATATCAAAATTATTTTTGCATTATGGTAGGTTGTTGGTTTCTGTTACGGTGGTAAAATAGTGATTCATTTGATTACACATCCGGAATTATCGTCGTCCGTAAAAGCAGCTGTTGTAGCTCATCCATCGTTTCTAGTCAAAGAAGAAGCAAAACAAATCAAACGACCGATCCTATTTCAATGTGCTGAAATCGATGAAAGATTTACACCCGATATACGTGAACATTTTCAAAAAGAACTGACTCAAAGTGGTCTTGGAAAATTTATCGATTATCCTAGCACTTCTCATGGATTTGTTGTTCGACTTGATGGCAGTCAACAAGTCGAAAAACAAAAAAACAAAGCTATTGCAGATGCCATCGAATATCTGAAAAAGAAATTCTAGAGATATATACTTTGTTTTCGATTGTTAATAGTATAATCACTTGTTGCTAATATAGTTTTATTCTGGTCACATCTTTGGTGAAACATGATTGTTATTGAACGTTAAAGTATATAGCGCGGATAGTGAACTCTTCGGATTGCAATAGACATTTCAGCATGCTATTTGGGATTTCGTGGACCACGAAAATATGAATTTTAATTTTTTTTTAAATTTATGATAGATTTGAAGTTCAAAAGCTGATCCGATTTGTATTCTTATAATAGGACCCTTCGAGCTCTGTAATAGATCTGTTGGTATAGAATTTTGCATTTAAAATATCGAATTCAAAAAGAAAGCTTTTCTTGTAATACGTGAGAGTAAAAACCACAAGGGCATTAATATTTGGAAGTATCCGTAGAGGCACAAAGCAGAAACTGAAGCATCTTGCTTTCGAGCGTTATCTTTGTTCAAGATACTATCTCAACTAACACAATAGATACCATCGTTGTTACAGTCAATGGCTTTCATGTTCAGCTACATTAACAATATGCGTCCCTGAAAAATGGATTACTTGTGATTCTGTGACGTTGATGCCCAAGAAAACTCATGGAATCATACATTGTTCATTAGATTTCGCGGAGATGTTTTAGTAGAATTAATCACATCATACACGCATTTAACATTTAGCATAGGGTGTGGGTGTGGATGTGTGAGTGTCCAGGTGCGCATGTATATCTGGGTGTACGAGTCGGATGTACGGATTTGGAGTATGGGCATAGATGAATATGGATGTGAGGCGTTGGTTTGGGTGTGGATATTGGCGTGGATGTGATTGTCAATGAAGAGAACACCATACCCACACACATCCAACCACACCGAACATTCAAATTCATACCAACTTGAACGTTACGTTTAAGCACGGTGCCATAGTTCTCCTCAGGAACATCGGAAACACTAAGTTTGGAATTTTAACATCAAACATTCCTTAGTGACAGACCGTAACAAGCGAAGTTTATTGGGAAAGTTTCATATCTCTTGGCTGTTCCTATCCTAAGATAAAATTACCATAAAAGACTGCTTCTATATCGCTCATCCATATAAACAGATTTCGGGCTTCTTACTTCAAAATAGAAGAAATGAGAAGATCTGAGACTTTCACTATAAACTATTCTCCGTATGACCTGTCACTATACAAAGTGTGGATTGTGGGTATGGGTGTGGATGTGAGTGGGTGTTGGTGTCGGATTGAGTTGAGATCAGCCTCACTCTCACACCACATCCACACCCACTCTCAATTGAAAAACAATCGTATAACTGCTCTACAATAAAATAAATTGTAACATGTAAATGCTACTTATAGCATGTGAATTTATGTCAATTAGAGTACTTGTTAGAACATACCGATTATTTAGAAAATAAATGCAACAGTAACCTAGAGAAAATAATGACAAGGATTTGATATATTGAAAGAATAATCACATTTTATTTGTTCACAAATCTACTACTCATGGTATCAAAGAAGGCTTATGATAAGATATCGTCCACTACTTAGAAACTATTGTCATTCTTTCATCTTCGAGTTTTTTGTTCAATAGAAACGTGATTATGAATCTGTAAAGAATATCATATTGAAGTTATTGTTCATTTTATAGATACATTGACCGTGTAGTGTATCTACTACATACATTTGTACAAAAAATTACATTAATATTCTATATATTTTAAGAATCGAATTCACAATGCTAAATTGAAGATGCGAATCTGATCTTATTTTAATGTACAAGGTGTTGTGCAATTTGTTTTCTCGATAATGATGATTCTTTTCAGTACGCATAAATTATTTATTATATTTCTGATAATTTAATTATTTCTTTACGTCCGTGTCCTTTTGTTAAGATTAAACAGGTGCAGCAATCTACAGCAGATAACAAAAAGATAGATGAAATTTCATGAATGACAATATCATTTTTTTATTTGTAACTTTTCTTTGGTGAATTATGTTTTTTCATATGATTATTTTTCAACTTGTACTTGTAGTCTAAATGGATTTCATAGTTTTTGCAATAAAACGTCGACTGTAAAAAAAATGATGTTCAATTTACCTTATCGTGATATATCTTCACATAGACTTAATTTGTTCTCAACGCCGATGATATTCTTGTTGAACACTTACAAATAAATTATATACGCAGCTTAATTAGTTTGAATTTACAATGTTGTATTCTAAATTTATCATAGAACTCAGAAAAATCTTGTATGCTCTTGAAATTTAATGAACTAAAACGTATAGAAGTTCATTGAGAACTCTACCACAATAAATTCATGACTCACTTATAGCGACAGTTATTGGTAATGTTCTATGATATATATATATTTACAATATATATATATATGGGTATAATGTGGACAATGAACTAAAGTTTGACTAGCGTCAATTTGGTTCACTTCTTACGACCGAATATCAGTGTACATTTTTTTCGTATAGCGACACGTAATACAAAGCAAGAAAAAGACGTATAATGGAAGAAAATGTTGGAAAAAAATAATCCCATGTGATTAATAGTATATTCTTACGAAATCAACTATCTATCTTATGAAACTGTCATGCTTCACTGATACATATCATGAGACGCAAGTTGGAAAAAGCCAAGCAGTTTCATCGTTTATAAATACGTAGCAATACTACCTGCAAAAATAAATAAAACGTAATTCATTTAGTCCAGCTTCATTTGTAGTACGTGAGTATTCTTTGTTTTCAACTCATTTAAGAGACATTCCATAAAATAATCAAGCAATTTTTAATGGCGCCATACTATTTAAAAAATTTACCCACGCACAGTCCTTTATTATTGCAATGTAAATGTGAGATAAATTCTGTTTTCTTGAAGACTAAGTTAGCAAAAGCTCAAACATTTTCAAATTATTATTAATCGCCAAAGCAGCTCTTCAAAGGACGCTTCGTGGCGCCACGCTGAAATGAAAAATCAGTTAAATGGTGAGAAGTGCTTCTCTCGAATAAATATTGAGTCGGGCAACTTTCAGTTATGGAAGAAATGAAAATCCAAAGAGACGTCAATTACTACATTGACCTTATTAACTGAATCAAAAATATAACGGAAAGATTCAATTTTTGCCGCAGCTATAAATTGGTCCTATCTCATTTATACTTTATAATTCAAATAATTTTTTTTCTGCTAGAGGCAAGTGCTGGCATAATTTTTATTCATTTATTTTCGAATTTATCTTATGCTGGCCGAGGGTCATTTATATGATACTTCGAATTAGGCATCTCATGCATAACTTATTGAAAATTTTTTGAATTTCATCAATATATTTCGAAAAAGTCAGTTATAGAACTTTGTTTAGACACTTTCGTGTCAAGATAAAGGTTAGTCGTTTTCGACTCGAATTCTCTGATAAGTATGTAGAGTTTAGGTTGTACTTCCAATGTAAATAAATGTAACCTTTGGAATATGTCGAGTGCTCCGAAGAGTTTTAGACGTATCTCTTCGACTGATTCCTCTTTTTCGATGTCTTCGATATTTTAGATGGTGTCAGTATCGACGATTTCAACAAGGAGATCACTGTTGTCATTTCATTTATTTACATAGAACTGTTCGGGTCGATGTTTTATGTGTCTCGTTTATTGTTCTTTTCGCTCTTTTTCTAAGTCACCTATCCTTCTTTTGTTTTGTTCTGACTAATCTATCTATGCCTCTCTAGTTTCTTCTTTAGTTCGTCCAATTCGATTCACTATCGAATCTTTTACTCGTTATATTAATCAAATAAGAACGTACATACATGTACAGCTTGGGGGGAGGTGGAGGGGCGGAAAGGTGTTCACATAGGCAAGTTTTCTTGTAATTACTTTTTGATATATCTATAACAAAATAATGTACGCTCTCTTACGTGCTCTTATCATTTATGTTTTTTATTGACTGAGAGCGACGACTCAATAATATTTTTTTTCTTTCCTCTCATTAACATAATTAATAGATATTTACAGTTGGTTTCTTAGCTTAAATATTTTTACCTCGCTCTTGGCACAACTTGAGAGCTAGAAACAAATCACGACATATTCTGATATTCGATCTTACCTGGTTCTTGGAATTGAAGAGAAACTTTTCGTCGATTTGAGTGCGATTCTATATGACCTTGTGCTAGAAATTGGAAGCAAAGCAATCATTCTCAAAATAATATAATTGAGAAGTATAGAAGTCTAAAACTCACTCCAATCTTTCGATTTCTAATGTAATATTTCCGACTGTTTACGAATGTGGTGATGTCAATCTCTACGATGTCTATAGAAAGTCTTTTTTGTTCCCAAATCACATCCTCTTACTCTGATATCATTCACATCTCTTGACAGTAGGAGATACTTTGAGAACTGTTATTCGATCGACAACCATATTGAAATATTATGTATATCTTTTCTAATTTGTCGTTTTAAGACATGAACCATGTCTGTTAAATCAATTATTCCCCAGTCAAGAATTATTTCTAGTTTACAACGTATGAAACACATAGGAATCGTCGACATTACCACAGTCGGCGCATGTTTATGTGCCAATGAAATTGTTGCACAAGCGGCGAAAATCGACTCATCAGGAAAACATCCAGACTTTACAATGCATGCTTTTTCTTATGATCAATACAAAGACTGCATCATTAGAAAAGATTGGATTAGTTTGGCCAACAAAGTATGCGAATCGATTAGACTACTGGAAAAAGTCGGCGCTGATTTTGTCATTATTCCATCAAATACTCCTCATTTCGCTATTGATCTTATTGAAAAGAATTCACCATTGAAAGTTGTTAATTTAATCAAAATAGTGGCTGATGAATGTCAGAGACAAGGTTTCTCGAAAGTTTTAGTCCTTGGAACTAAACTTACAATGCAAGGTGGATTATATAATGAAGTTCTAAATTCGAAGAACATTACTCCGATGATTCCAACCGATGATGTATGTGATAAAATTGAACATTTAATAAGAAATGAAATAATTCCATCACAGATAAATTCAAGTACCGTAGAAAATATTCAACAAGATATACAGAAATATGATTGTGATGCGGTGATTCTTGGATGTACAGAGTTACCTGTAGTATATAACGAAAATAATCTTGGGAAACCTGTTGTTGATACAACTCGTTTACTTGGTCAATATGCTTTCAAATTTGCCTGTGATGATAATCTTTCACCAAAATGACATTCGTATCGTAACAATAAAGTGACGAAGCAATTATTTAACCCAGCTCTTTATACTCGAGACTATTGTCAATAAATTTTTCAAAAAAAATACTTTATTAGACTTTCTACTACAGTAGCATGTGATGGCAAAGAAAGAATACTTGCAACCTATTTTTACCAAGTACTCATTGTTTGACTTTCATTCTTTTTTTGTTGATTATCAAATGTGATGTCGTTTAATATATTACTTAACTATATTCGTATTCCTTTGTCATCATTATTCTTTTTATAAGTTACAGTTTAAAATGAACCACTCAAGCGTCAATTCTTAGGGTACACTAGGTTGCTTAAGCAATAATTAATAGACACGGAACTGATCAATTATAGTTTGGATGTAGATGTGGGTATCGATCAAGAGAAAATTCATACCCACACCCACTCTTTCAATGAACCAATTCAAACAGAAATCTTATGATCTAAAATGTCTGCTGCTACTGCAACTGTTTGTTTGATTGTATAAACTTTCGAATTAGATAATAGAATTGTTTGAGTTTCACACTCACTAAGTTAAAATAATAATTTAGCTGTTGCGTCGTCAAGAATTTCTCTTGATGGAAAAATACAATAGATGCCTTCACAAATTATTGTATATTTGAGATTTCATCTTCTTACTAATCGTCCAGAACTCAAATGAGCTGTTACTATTTCTGTTTCTCATGTATCGTTAATATCACACTTGTATGAAGATTATGTTTTATTATACGGAGATTTTTTGCTACTTCAATAGCACTGTGATGTTCTGCAAGTCACTTATCACTCTCATCTTCAAAAGCGAATAATACCTATAGGATTATTTCCACTTTTAAGTAAATGTCGTAAAACACTTGAACCAAATTCACCAGTTAGATTGTCGGTGTAGGGTGTGAGTGTGGGTTGGTATGGCTGATGACAACACTAAAACCCAGCATCCACACCGACACCCCACCCCACCCCCACACCCATCCACACCCACATCCACA
>CAJNOP010000338.1:105663-133138 GCA_905250075.1 Rotaria sp. Silwood1
AATTTTTTCGATAAGATATGCATACTGAAAAAACTGTTCGTATCTTGATATGCTCAATGCAGTCTTTTCGCTCTTCGGTATGAGCATCAGTCAAAGAGTGTAGCAATGAAATAAACTTCATCCATTGATACTTTTCCTTCTGGAAGAAATCTCTCAAAAAGTTCAGTTCAAGCAAAAAAAAAAGTCGATACATCGACATTTGAGCCTCCTACATTTGAGCTCCGATACTTGAGGATGTGAGTGTGGGACGATCTAGAGTGAATAAAGCCCTACACTCATACGCACACGCTTACTAGTAAGAGGCTCAAATGGTACAAGGCTAAAACAGTAAAAGGCTCAAATGGTGTGAGGCTCAAAGGTGAAGGGCTCGAATTTTAAGAGGCTCATCTGTCAGGGCTCAAATGTCAGAGGCTCAAATGTCAGAGGCTCAAATGTCGTATCACCAAAAAAGTCTCATGAAGAAATTGTTCAGACACATAAAATAGAGTCGATGTTTTGACCTTATTTTTAGGTGATATCCAATGAAAAATTTTATCGATTGCAATCGATTAAAATTTCAAAAGCCTATGTGTAAGTATACACAATAAAGGGAACGAGACAGGAGAGAGAAGTCAGAAGAGAGAAAGTAGTGAGTAGAAGACAGAATGAGGATGTAGGTGTGGGTTAAGGTAATGAAATAAACTACACCGACACCCACACATCCACCCTATGTTGTTTGTATATTCTTCTCCAAATAAACTAAGATCCTTTATTACATCAAAATAATGTATCAAGAAGAAAAATCAATCATGCCTTATTTCAATGATACTATAATCACTCTTTGATTTCAATAGCAACAATGACAAATAAATAGATTCAGAGACAATTCTCAAATGAATCCGTTTCATCAACCACACTTTCCAAGGTTTCCTCATCAGAAAGAAGAATCACAAACAAATGACCATATATGTCAAACTTCACAATTTTGTCCCTTAATCTCAACTGACCACAAACAAACAGATGATTATGTTAAGGTAAATAAAATTTATGGAACTTTCTACTAATTATACAAAACATTTTGTATTGTCATTGGTTGTCTGTTTATATAGGTTACAGATGTTTCTAGTGATTTGAGCACTCAACAAAATCAGGAAAGAATTGATATGAATTCAATTGGAATAAATATTTATTGTCGTTCCAATAACGATAAAGCTAATATTAGTGTCAACAACAATTTAGACACACATAATGTAAATTTCATGTGGTTTATACTATTAATTGATCATTTATTAGAACTATCTAGAATATGGAATAACACAGAAAATTCTCGAAAAGATTTCTTTAAAGTTTTGAAGAAACATTATGCAACCAATAATATACAATTAATAATGATCAAGAATTTTGAAAATGAATATGAACCTAAGAAAGCAATCTGGTGGTATACATATAATTGTGGTGTCTATCAGATTCTAAACAAATGTCTAAGAAATAATAATTTCGATGATATTTTTGCGATGCGATCCTATATTTGTGACTTGTGTGATCAATTAATAGAAGAGCATAAGAAATTTGTTCGTAACTGTGTAGACAATCATCTGTTACATGTTTACCATGGACAAGTAATAAACATTAATGAACTAATTCTAATTTGTCAAAATATCGATGAATATATTTTAGTTAATAATTTTCTCTCTACGACAATAGATATAAGAGTTGCCAAGATGTATGCAGATATACCGATTACGGATAATATTCAACGTATTATGTTTGAAATTGATATAGATACACGTATACAAAATACAAAAGCATATGCTAGTATTAGACATTTAAGTAACTTTTATGATGAAAATGAAGTATTAATTATGCTTGGAAGTATCTTCAAAATTAAATCAGTGATATATAATAAAAAAGAACAAATGTGGATTGCTCATTTAGTAATGTGTTCAGAAGATGACTTCGAGCTAAGAGATTTGCTTAAACAAATAAAAAAGGAAACAAAAGCTGGTGTAACGTCAGTGGGATTTTTATTATATCGACAAGGTAAATTTGACAAAGCTAAAATCTTTTTTCTACAACTTTTGCACAATAAATCATTGTCATTAAATAACTATGATTTGGTAAATTGTTTTCGTGGACTTGGTAGCACTGAACGTGGACTCAAAGACTACGATGCGGCATTGCTCTATCATCGGATGGAACTATGGTTTGTGAAGAAGTTAAACAATAGTCTAGCAGTTGCTAAAACGTATTATATCATTGCACAAACTTATTTCTGCAAGAATTATTATGATCTAGCATTGGGATATTCAATTAAAGCACTGGTGCTTCTATTATTTGACAATCATGATGAGGAATGTGTCTATATTTACCATATTATAGCTATGATTTATCGAGAAAGAAAACAGTTTGATTTATCATACAAATATCAAAAAAAGACATTAAACATTCAAAAACATCTTCTCACAAAAAATCACCCTGAATTAGGTATAACCTATCAGAATGTAGCAATCATATTTGATGGTATGAAAAATTATCAACAAGCAAATGATTATTATAACAGAGCACTTTCTATTTTTCATAAATCATGTCCACAAGATCATCCAAATATAAAAGCCATCGAAAATAAATTGTCCTTATTACAACATAAAAGAAACTAAATTAGGTTGAAAGATTTGTTAGAAAGTGTCAGAATCAGCTGTTGCCATGTGTCACTATTATGCACTCTCTTTTATATTATAGATTACTTCCTTCCATTGTGCCATATGTACTTTTCATTCTGTTCTATTATCATGTACGTTTTTTTGTTTCACTTTCTTACCTTTCTGGTCAACGATAAGTTTTCTCTTTCTCTCTTAGTTGCTTTCCTTTCACATGCTCAGATATTGTCATATCCAATACATTGTTCATAAACCTTTATAAAGTTCCTGATTTCTTGTAATAAAGTGTCTGTGTATATATCGGCTATATTCATATTTAGTGATTGTCTAGTAGAAGTAGCAGCATTCCCGAGAGCAAAAACTTGACAGATTCTAAGCTAATCTACTCAAAAATGTGGTGATGTTTAGACGAAAGAACAAGCAAGCCTATACGCTCAATCGAATGTGAGTTTCATTTTTTTATAGAAAATAACTATTTTATGAGCACGTCATTGATATTGGCTACTAGCGGAATATCAACGTCGATGTGTAGTAGCTCTTCTAACAGCCCAGTTACAACGACTAACTACGCATTTTTGCTGAGTTTATTAGTGAAAGAAGTGATCAAAGATGAACAATATGTGTATCATTATCATCAACGATGATGTGGGTGTAAGTGTGGGGGTGTGAATGGGGTGTGGTTGGAGTGTGGGTGTGGTGTGTGGTGTGTGGGTGGGTGTGGGGTATGGGTGTGGGCATGGGTGTGGGTTGGATGTGTCGATGTGGGTGTGGGTGTGGGTGTGGGTGGGTGTGGGTTTGGGTATGAGTGCAAGCATCGTTTAAGAGATGATAGACACGCACGCACACACGCACACCCACACACCCCCACCCGCATCCACACTCACACCCCCACCCACACTTCACACCCCACACTCACACCCACACGCACACCACAAACCCACACCCACACCCACACTCGCCATCCACACCCACGCCCACACTCACACCCACACCCTATTATATATTGTTGACATTACGCGATTCACTGCCGCGTTGATAATAGCAATGCTTAGTTTAATCGATATTCTTAAGGAATATCTGGACTATCTAGAAAAATTTGGCAATTTATCAAAATTTACACAAACGATTTTTAGCATTCATTATAACCGACAATTTTAAGAGCTTCATCGAAACTTAAATGATCACGAGAATCGTGTTTCATTTGGTATGATGGCTTATAATTTCGCTCGGCCAAGCAAGATGGAAGCTCAACATGTTAAAGCAATATTATCTAATGCTCATAAACAACCCAGACGACGACAATTTGTTCAACCACAAGATACACGGGTTACATCTTTTGTATGTATGCAATAGTTTATTGTTGTGTTTTAAATTGTATACATATTTTAATAGAATAATTAATTTATGAAATGGTAGTGGCATGAGATTGTTATATCATTATGGATGAGAAGGAGAATATTTTTGTTAAATATTTCTTTTCAAATATATAGCTAAATATGAACCATTTATCAATTGAAAAAACACTTTTATTTTTCTCTTTTTATTACTAAAAAGGCCTCGAGTGTGTTTGTTTTATTATTTTAAATAAATATAATATTGCAAATCAATCTTAAACCGATATTTGTGATGATGAATCGATTATTTTGATTCAACATGAACATGTTCTCAAAATAGCACATTAATTATAGTAGCTTATGATTACTGACTGTCGATGAGAGATTCGAATAGTATTTGAGAATCTGTGAGAACGATGCCATCTGCTATAGAGTGTATATATTAAATTAGCTTGCCAAATAGGAATATAATCATGAAATATAGCTTCTTTCTCGTCAAACTAGCTCGTTCTATGTAATTTGGTTGATTACACCATTGGTGATGCACTTGATCTCGTTTACGGCTTTGGTCTTGCAGTGCGTTCTTCTGCTTAACTCACTAATCCACTGTATGAAGTAGTTGTATAATCAGATGAAGTGCGTGGTAATCAAACAATTCGGGTACTTGTTCTACCTAATTATGCAACTAGTGGTAATAGTCATCGTTATTCCATTCTTTACTTATTGCATGATGCATATGGCGGTGCTACAGATTAGACAACAGCTGGTGCAGCCCAAAATATTTGGGATAATGAATCTTTGATTACAGTTATGCTTGATGGTGATCCATTTCGATTCTATACGAATTGGATTATTCCTGGCAATACTATTCTACAACGTTGGCGTACATATCATATGGAACAATGAGTACTTTGAATTGATTTTAATTTGCAAACAGTAGCTAAAAACCAAGGTCTTTCAATAGGTGGGCTTGATGTTATTCATTATGCTAAACTATATTCTGATAATTTTGTTTATGCTGAAAATTTTTTGATGCTGTCGATTTGCTTAAATATTTCATAATCCCAGTTTTTAATGTAGATTCAGAATGTGTAACAAGAGGTATAGATCAAAAATTTTCTGTGCTTTGGTTTTGATAGCATGCTTGATCTGCTAGTGAAGTCTACGTTAATGGTCAGAAATAAAAGAATGAGGAACACGTTAGGAGAAGAAGAACAGGACAATCTTGAAAGTACAATTTTCTCAATTTGATTTCATCGTACAAGAGACAGGAAATCGAATTTACTTGTTAAAATTTACTTTCTTATATAGCTAATCCAAAGTAACGCTCAATCTTATTGTCAAGCGAAGTCAGGTTTGCATACGAATGAATCACAAAATTACCCTTTATCAACTTTAGTATTAAATAGGGAGAGAGACCATCAAAAATACATTGTAATAGAAGATGATTATGATGAAACAGATTATTCTCAGTTTCTAATTGAATAGTTCAGACAATAAAAGACGTTTTCCTAGGTGTCAAATCATCTCATTGTCAGTATGTTTGAAATTATCTTTCTTTCAAATAAAAGATATCATCATCTACATGTATTGTAATATCTTAGGCAGTGTTATGACGGCCCTGGTAATTAAGGCGCAGGATTATGTTCTCTCGGCTCAGTTTTTACGATAATTGTGTCTTTCTTTTCCTACCTGCAAAGCTGAGTGTCTTAGCTTCGGAGAAGACACGCACATTGACTTATTGAACGATAAGACAGAGAGAAAGACTGGCGTATTTTGAGAAAATGACTTGATAATCTATTGAACTTGTGCACTTGTATGTCTTCTGTAAATAAATAGACACCGTTTTTTAGAATTCATTCCGTTTATAAAGCTGCCATATCGGATGCTTGGTTCATTTTTGAAATAGGATGAGTAATGAGAAATAAATATAAGGTATGGCAGACTCCTCCGACTGACATGTACGCATTCACATGTCGGAAAGAATAAACTACTAACACTCTCATCTGCGAGGATATATCAGCAAAAACATTTGTTGAAGAAGTGACTTCGCAAAATTGCAACACGTACATCGTGGGATGATCAACTTTCCAAGAGCTAATTTTTATATTTTATATGTATGTTAAGTTACTTTGGGTACCCTAAAAGAAATCAGCCTTTCAGATCTTCGTTCAGAGGAGTTATCACTAAAAAAACTAATGTTAGCGACGTGACACAAAAAAGTACATCAACTTTCACTTCATGCATTTTAGTTAAAAAAAACTTTTAATTAATACAACATTTTTGAAAACTAAATAGTACATTCTGTAGACAACTATTGAAGCTACAAAGTCTCTATACAAAGTTTTTTGGTGAGCATGCCTAGATTTTTCAAAAAATTTGATTTACTTTTCGTTAGGGACTTGCCACTTTCGTTAGCGACGTGATGGAGTATGAATATGCAGAGGAAGAAATGCTCTTATAACTGAATAAAAAGTTCAAAACCAATGCCAAATGGTATAAATTATTCTTCAGAGCCTTCACATTGTCACAGGACAAAAATTTTCGTTCTGGGATTTGATAGGATCCCTAAAGAACCAGTTTTTATGGGGGAAATTTTTCGAACCCGATCTTGCTGAAAATTTTACCATAAATGTAACTCGTGCTGTACAGTCTATCCTGAAATTTTTGAGTATTTTTCTCTTATAGTTAGCGAGATATTCACTAATTACTTCTTAATTAATTAATTAATTAATTAACTAATCCATTTTAATTAATAGTCAACTAAAAGCGCCAACATTTTTACATATGTTTAGGCTAAAAGAACTTATTCAGAAAAAACAGCCTTGTAAAAAATTAAAGTCAAATGATTGGGGGTATGTCCCGTTTTGTCTGATTTTGACCATATATCTGCATGCCTCATACAACTATAATAAGACATTTTAAGATCCACATATGCTACATTGCTCTAATTATCACTCAAATATTGATCGAATCGATGACAACAGAAAAAAACATTAATACCATCTGAATTGCGTATGTTTGCATGAACTTCTTCATTATTCGGAAGAGTATAATTGGATAAATGACTACTTGTACACATTCTTCAGCACTTTAAGAGACTTCTTTCAAATATATTTTTAAAAACACTAAATAAGTAAGAAAAAAAATTCAAATACATCATATAGTTCGATATCGATAGTTAGTAAATAAAAGACACTTTTGTTCAATATTTCAAGTCATTATTGTCATTGTGATTAACCACCTAAATCGAACCAAAATATACATTTCTCTGAAAAACTTCAAAAATGTTTCTAAAGATTCTACTTACTAATAGAACAATTTGCTGATATTTCAAGCATAAACTTTTGAACTCTGTTATTATCTCGATCACTCACATACAAGTTGCCACTTGCATCAAATTTTAAATCTCGTGGAGTATTTAATTGGTTTGATGCATTTCCTACTGAACCAGTACAACCAACAATACACGTACCACCTGCTGCATAGTTACTAATCCATTTAACAATTCGGTTATTTCCGGAATCGGCTATAAAGTAGTATCTATGAAATATAAAGAAATCATCAAAATTAAAACGGATAATTTAATTAGTTTATACTGAATTTAAGATATCAATTTGCAAACAATAGTGTTACATCCATCTGATGCATATACAAAGTTAGAATGAGAGTACGTAATACTCGATAGTTCATCATATCTGTTCCCGAACAAACGTCATTTCACTTTTATATTCTTATCGTCAAGATTCAACCCTCATTCTCTTTCGACGCGTCCTTATTTTCATTCCTTACAATGACAACAAATGAAAATACCGCGAGTAACTGTCTAATAGGCAAATTTTTATGTATTAGTTATTTTATCCTAATTTAATTTCGACTTCTCAATTACATACCCATTATTATCGACAATAACCTGCATGGGGCTCTTCAATCTCAATAAACCTGAACCAGGTGTATTTGTGATACCGGCTATAGTGGTTCCATTTGTTGCTCCGGCTGGCCACATCTGAACACGATGATTTCCAGAGTCTGCTACATATAACGTGTCATTGCCATCAATAAAATTTCCATATGAGCCCTGAAGCTGATCAGCTGCAGAACCTGCTCCACTGTTGCCCGCTAGAATAACACCAATTCCATTATTTGGATAAAATTTAACAACTCGACTGTAATCTGAATCTGTTACATAGATATTATTATTAACATCTATATGTAAATCTCGCATATCACCAAGTAAATTTGCTGAACTATTGAGAGCTATTGTCGTTGCTACTGTGGAACCAAAAGGAAAACGTTGTATTCGAAAATTTCCTCCGTCAGCAACGATAATGGCACCCATCTGATCAACGGCAACGCCTTTCGGCGATCTCAGTTGACTGGGACTATTTCCGGGAGTTCCATTACCAGCCACAACAACACCGGTCGTTGCATTAACAGCATATTTAACAATTCGATGGTTGTCTCGGTCGGCAATGTACAGAGTGTAATTGTTATCGAGAAAAATCCCCACAGGAGAATTGAGAGATGCTGCATCACTGCCAGCTGTTGTGTTTGCATTACCAGCCACCGTTATTCCAGTTTTGTTCCATGTAGCACATGATGGAATTTGCAGTGCATAAATACCAGTTGGAACATCTAAAGATAAGTAAAATAAGCCATGATCTTATCAAGAAATAAGGAAGAAAACTTTACAAGTGATCATTGTTGTGGCCGTTGTGTCGGTGGTGGTAGAGATAGTACTAGACGTCGTGCTTGCAGTAGTTGTAACTGTTGTTGTCTGAGTTGTCGTACTGCTGGTAGTGACTGTGACTGTTATTGTCTGAGTTGTCGTACTGCTGGCGGTGGTTGTATCTGTTGTTGTCTGAGTTGTCGTACTGCTAGCAGCGGTTGTAACCGTTGTTGTCTGAGTTGTCGTACTGCTGACGGTGGTTGTCTCTGTTGTTGCCTGAATTGTTGAATTATTTATTGTGGTCTGATTTGTCATATTGCCTGTCGTATCCATCGTCGTCATCGATGTCAATACTTAAAAAGTTCTACTTATAAGAACATATCTCTCCCAGAGAGAAACGCATTTTATAGGCAGACAACTATTATGAGTAATATTTCATGATCTGAGAAAGGGATCTCAAAATATGAATGCATTCAATAAGCGCCTCGTTAAACAAATAGTTGCTTTACACATTTCAGATTGACAAAAATGAAAAGATTTCGAAAGCCAAATATTTCAATCGGCTCGTGTTAGAGATTCGATCCATATTGCCTGTTCTTGTAATAAAATGCACTTCAGAGACGTACACCGCGCCGAAATATGAGACAAGGGCAGTGCAGAGGACGACAGCATGGTAGGGGTCACCGCTCTAGAGTCTTTTCGACAGACGGCGTGGCCGCGGTCAACAGTAACTGGAGAAGTTTTTTTCAATTTCACAGATTAGTATCAAAATGAGTTCATAAAACTAATGGAGTCTCATAACGTTTGATATACAATCTTTCTTAAAAGTGTACATCTCTCATGCAATTGAACATAGTTTCGATGAAATTTTTCTGAAATCATGAAATTGAAACAAAACAAGATGTGCTCTTCTGTGTTCGATCATTAAGGTGGTAGATCTATGTTCAAAAGTAACTGTCAATATCAGTTGACACATGATGAAAAGTTTAAGAACAACTAACTCTTCTCGAATTAAAGATTATACATCTTACTTGTTGCCGTTTTCGGTGTGCTTAGAAATGAAATAAGAGCTGCAGCAATAGCTGCACCAAGCAAAATAGCAGCAGATAAGGAAAAAAATATACACAAGCGTGAACATCGACAATGATAACCACTAAAAGTATCCGCATCAATATCATATATGTAGTAAGAGTACATGAGAAAACACTTACGCTCCTTTTTGTCTTTTTTTTCTATCTTTTTTATTTAATTCTTCATGAGATTCATTTTTAAAATTCATTCGACTCGGCCATCTATCGGTACTCTATTTTCATACAAGAGACAAAGATAAGATAGAAAAAAAATGAAAGAAATATTTACTTTTGAATAACTCCGACTGTCACTTGACCAAACATCACGAGTAATATTCTACGAAAAATAAATTTAATCACTAAACGGAAATCGTCTTCAACAGTACTCACCTGATCCTGATCTTTTTTAGCTGATAAGAATATTCTATCTAAAGTTTTTTTCGGAGTGTTCTTTCCTTCATTGATGTGTGTTGAATCATTGTTTTGTTGCTGTGAATGATTTTTTTCGTTGTCACTTTCCAATCGACTCCGATATGACTATGATCAAAACGATAAAACATCGAAAAATTAACACATCATTTGTTTTACTTGCGGATATGAATGGGCAGAGCGTTTAATTTTATTCACACTGATTGAATATCTTTTATTTTTTGATCTGTCATTTGATTCGTCAGTGATTATTGATCGAATTTGATTGCTTATGATACTTGGTCTGTTCGATGATCCAATAGTTGTATGAATGATAGTGTTGGGTCGGATGTGTGCCGTCGATATTTGATGTGATCGATGACGAAATAATTTGACAACGCGAGGTTTCGATGATAGTTGACCACCTAGATTGTGTTATAATCTGAGGGAAGAATTATGAAGAACGCTTACTTTCAGTTTTCTTTGCATGTATTTTATCTGCAACCTTCATCAATGTAATTTTCTATACCTTCCAAGACAAACTTTCTAGACGGTTTATTCTACATACTGCATGCCTGTAACTGGCTTACTTCATACACTAACAACGCAACCTACACCAATCTTCAAACTTAATTATTGTATGTGTTTTTCGGACAAAGAAAAGAAAGTATGCTTGATGTCATGCAAAGGTTTCATATTTTCGAATGCTATTTATTCAAGATTGATTACTGTATTATTTGACAAAGAGAATTGAATTATTAGTTCGAACTTATTTGCGCACTTCGTTGAAATTGTTAAAGCTGTGTTGATGAAAGTAAATAAAAATATGAATGTGGATATATTTTTTTAAAGAAATACTGCATAAATAAAAGGAAATCAAGCCGAAATTTTTTTTTTATGTTGTTTGAAGTTCGATTTTACGCAAGAGTCTATAGTCTAAAATGTGTTAGAAAGATGGATGAAGAATCTCAAAAAGAACATAAAATAAAACAGTCGGGGGACAAAATTCTTATTTTCATCTCATCACGATTCAAACGTGAATCGAACTTTTTATATAATTATTGTCATTTCAGTCGGTATTGATTAAATACTTGAAAACCAGTTTGATTTTCAACGTTAAAAGAACAGCGTTGAGGATAGTGAACTTGCCAAAACTGGAGTGATTCATGATAATTATGTTCTACACGTCTAAACAAGATTCTTTCTCTTGTTAATCGATATTGCATTCATTGGGTCTCAAATCCTTGGTAGTTACAAGGATGAATTAGAGTCAAAACAAACCAAACAAATCTTTTTTTTTTTAAATAATAGTTTTATTGCTCTCATAAGGGTCACCAAGATTCATGTAAAACTTAAACGCACATGGGATGCATATAAATGCGCTTTTTTTCTTATGGTGCTAGTTTTGTGAAACTCACAAAAATTCACTAGGAACAATATTTTTAAGAATTAAAAAACACGGACTCCAATTTGATCGAGGTATCGAGAAAAAAGTTTTAGCTCTATAGGTCGTACCGTGTAGGAAAAAAAGGAGGAAAACTTCAATTTTTTATTCAAAAATCGGAAAAACTAAAACTTTATGTCTCACGAGCTGAGATGTGTGTACGTCAAAAATTTCATCTACAACAATTTAAAGAAACTATTTTGTTTCTCAAATACATTTGCAAGGCAAATACTACAATAGCATTGCTATTCGCTGATGTATTATACGATTCATCTATTTGCGGGCACTCTTGCTTTGCTTGACCGTGAGTTTAAATTTACCGCAGAACAAGAGCTGATTACGTGGTGCATCACGGTCATAAACCGCCAGCTTGAAAGAAAAATCACCGGGTTGCAAAATGAAGAAAACCATCGAAATATTAATCAAGCCAAACACTCGATAATGAAGATTGACTTCTTGACTTGGTACTGTGTCGAAAGAACATTGACCGTTGAGGCCCAGAAGAGAAAATATAGGTTTCCATATGTGGAAACCCGTGTTTTCCAGCAACGAGTTATTCATGATTTAACACAGATGATAACCGGCATAGCCACATGAACCGAGGGTGTAGATGTTGGTCTCCACGCCCACACTCACACCCACACCACCAAGCATAGATTTTTCTTCCTTGACGTTACTTTTCACTCTTGTGAGTTGTATATGGTTGACTAAAATATAGTTTCTTTTAATTGCACTTAATCAACATTGTCGAAATCATGCAAGGAAAGTCGTATTTTTTAATGAAAAATTGTTGATGTAGACTATTTTGTTGGGCGTACGTTAAAATTGTATTTGGAAAAATTGATATACTTCAACTTGCTTGATTCATTCTGTAACAATCATCTTTGTTGTTTATTTATTGAAATCAATTTTTGCATGAAATAAATCTGTACTAAATAAATTCTTCAATTTTTCATTCAGTTTATAACGATTTCATTCTTCAAAATATTGTAATAGCCAAAACATGTCTTTTCAACTCTGTAAAAATTTATAAGATCATCTTCACAGGTAACATTTTAAGATGATCTTCAGAAGTATTGGTCTAAGATACGAACGTAGCCACAGGGGAGGAATATTCGTGTTCGATTTTCAGTGACTGAGGTTGGAAGGATCATGCGTATTGATTACAGATCAATGCGTCTTTCTCGACTAATCGATCCTATTTCCTGAACAACGAGTGCCCAACAATGACCGTCACAAAATAAAACGAAAGCAAAATGGTCAATTCTGCGCTCGAATCTCCGATCAGCCAAAGTAATGTTATTCCGATCAACAACAAGACTTCGTTGTTCTTCAATCAGACAACGACTAAGATCAGAACTGATCGCCACGCAAATCATATATGTTTAAATGGAAAAATCATTGATAATAGATCGAAAAAAACAGTGCGACTGCGGACACTTGATATTTTCTTCGACGAAAGAATATTTCTTTCTAAACAATTTGAAAATATGTTCACCTTGACTTTTTAAAGAATGTATAGATAATTATTGAAATTTGAATCATTCAGTGACATCGTATTCATTCTGACTATGAAACATGTAAAATTCTAATTTTATCACTGAAAATGAAGGATTAGAGAACATGATTCTTGTTGAAGTACAAGCGTCAAACGGTTTTGTCTGGTTCAACTGGACCAGTTTCAGTTTTGTTTGTGCTCAAAAGAATAGAAAAACGTGGGTGCTACTGTTGTTTGCCTTTTAAAATCGCCCGAGACTGACGGTGAGTCCTCTTCGATTTCAAATCCTGGTTACTTCACAACATGCGATATCGTTTGTTTTAATGTTATTTATTTTGCAATCAATCTTTTTCGCAGTGTATATGTCATGTCAATTAATTTTTTCTTTTTGTTCTTTTGTTCGTATAATAAAGAAAAATTCTTCATTCATCGTAGAGCAACGAAAATGGTGCCGACGGTTGAAGCCTAAAGATACAAAAAAAAACGATTCCATGAGAAATCAGTGTCTCATTTTCTACAGGAATTGCCCATTCAGGATAGTGCAATGGACAAATTTGATAGTTCTTCATCTTGATTCTTACCAATTCTCTTTACAGTAAATCGAATTGTGCGTTTCAAAAAGGTGAATTGCAAAGATTTGTCTTGACTTCGGTGATTTATCTAAGTAAAGATATATAACAGAAAATCGATCCAAATTCTGTGTTACATACTTTGTTCACTCTTGTGCACGACTTGAGAATGAATGAGGATGGCATCACCTGAAAATAAATTTTTGTTAGCGAAATAAACAATGTAACAGTATTCGATTATTCTACCAGCTTTGACTTCAACAGGAACAAATGCATTATTGTCATACTGTTCTTCTTCTCCTATGAAAATGAGCGCTTTGCCTTCATTAAATTCTTGTTCATTGGGATTTCGAATCAAGCGTCGTTGACTCGGTTCTAAAAATTTTCTGATCCGTTACGAACATATGTACAAAAAAGACTTACTTGCATGTGAACCTGGTATCATCCAGAGACAACCATTTTCGATAGTAGCATCTTCAAGAGCAATCCAGATTCCATCTACTTTCAACGGTTCATTGAACACGTATGTTGCATCTCGATGAGGTGTCACTATGGAATAGAAGAACAAACAATTCAGTCATCCTGTAAACAGATCAGATTTACCTTTCTCTCCAATAAATGGCTGTTTAAAGATGTACATCGTTTGACGTATAGCAGGTTTGATGAATTTAAGATCGTGAGCAATGGCCTAATGAATCGATTAGAAATGGTAAAAACGGATTATCATACGTTTTACTTTGATTTTATCTGAAAATGTCACTGCCTTGAAGTTAGATTCGTGAATATGAAGAGTAAGACCAAAACCATTCACACTAAGATGTTTGTCACGATTAAGTTTGCCTGTTTTTAATCGACAGAAAACAACCGACTGAAATGAGAAAATTGTCTTTCTTATTTACACAATACCTGTTTGAGGATCAATAGCATCGCCTTCGATAGAAAATGTAATCTTAGTGCCATCATTATTGACCATTCGTTGATACCTGGCTCGTTCCTTTTCTGCATCACTTAAAAATATCCACGAATATTCTTCATCCGGTTCCCAATCATCGATCAGTCGGTGAGCGGCTGCTTTCAATTTTTGACATTCATCAAGACTTAACAGTTGTTCCAGGACAAGAAAGCCATCTTGTTCGTACTACTCTAGTTATAAGCAAAATTTCACAAGAATAATCGACAATAGAAGTAAACCTACACGGTCAATTTGCTCTTGAGTTAACATTTTTGTTTGACAAAGAGATGTGAATGTGTGTTCGTGGTATCTCACAATCTTTTATTTATTAAAGATAAAAAAAACAATAACAAGAGAAGAAGACAATGCAGCAAAACGACGTGCAATATTGATGACCTAAATACATCCTGAGATAGTGACAAAGCACTTGATAGAACAGTCATTCTCGCTTGCTGACTCAGATTGCTCGAATTTGGCTATATTAGCCAAGTGTGGAGTGTGGATGTGGGTGGGTGTATGTGTGGCTGCGAGTGTGTGTGTGGGTGTGGGTGTGCGTGTAGGTGTGGATGGGTATGGGTGTGGGTGGGTATGCGTGCGGGTGTGGCTGTGGGTATGTGTGTATGTAGGAGTGTCAGCGGTCCCGTTCTTCAGCGCTCCGTTTCTAGGAACGGGGACGCATCTCAAAATTGCGTTTTCTAGCCTTGTTACAATATGGCGAGGGTTGTAGACATGTTCTCTTGTCTTTTTATGTTAGATTGTCTGGCGTCTCCCGTTCCTGGGAGCGGGGAACGTGACACATGTCCCCTGTACATTTAACGAAAGGCTTCCGAATTCATCGAACGAAAAGCAATTTCCTAAAAATTACAGTTTTTTAAAAAGTTCGACTGAAGGCAATCGAGGTCGAGGAATCAGAATCTCTAATCAGTTTTTCAAAATTTTGAGTTTGATTTTTTCTAGTGAAAGATATTTTTTTAGCAAAAGCCGATCTTTTTCCGCAAAAAACCTTCTTTTTATTAGAAACTCACTTTTTTACTAAAAACTACATGTTTAGTAAAAAAATTAAACTCAAAATTTTGAGAAAGAGATTACAGCTTCAGATTCCTCGACCTCGATTACTTTCTGCCAAGCTTTATAAAAAAGTCGTTATTTTTCAAAAATAGCCTTTCCTTGACAAGAAAAATTAAACTCAAAATTTTGAGAAACTGATTGCAGATTTGGGTTCCTCGACCCCAAATACGTTCGCTCAAACTTTATGGAAAATCGTAAGTTTTAGGAAATTGCCTTTCGTTCGATGAATTCGGAAGCCTTCTGTTAAAAGTGAAGGGAATCCATGTCGCGTTCCCGTTCCTGGGGACAGGAACGTAGTAGCGCTCCCCGTTCCTAGGAACGGAACGCCAAAGTGACACCGTTAGGTGTATGTGTGCGTGTGGCTGTGGGTGTGTGTGTGGCTGGGTGTGGCTGTGGGTGGGTGTAGGTCAATATATAAAACCTACACTTACACCCGCACCCATTCACACCCACCCACATCCACCCACACCCACACCCACCCACGCCCACACCCGTGCCCATCCACACTCACACTCACACCTACCCACACGCACACCCTTATTGTTTGTATTTGCGAATAAATGCATTGCTCAGTATTTGAAAAAAATTTATGTATTTTTGCTACAGTAACCCCGTCCCCAAAGGGTTAGTTGGCCTGAGGGCATTTAGTCTTAAGACAAAACTCAATAAAAAAAATCTAAGTTAAGTTAGTCTTTTTTTTGCTGCTGATAGTTGAGTGAAGTCGTAGTCTATTCTCTATCACAGCCTGTCAGTTGACTTCGTAAACTGACCTAGAGGGATTCCTCGAACCTGAAAGGCGAAGCATTGTTCTGCTCAGGTGTGGGTGTGTGGATGTGGGTGTGGGTGTGGGTGTGTGGATGTGGGTGTGGGTGTGGGTGCAAGTGTGGGTGTGGGGTGAATGTGGGTGTGAGCGGGTGTGGGTGCGAGTGTGTGGTGGGTGTGTGTTTGAAAGAAGTAACAACACCCACACCCACACCCATCCACATCCATACCCACACTAACACCCACCCACACTAACACCCACCCAGACTCACACCCACACCCTGCTACTTTTTATTCTATTATTTAAAAAAGAATGGTAATGAACATCGATTAGTTATGAACTTGTTGAACAATTATTATCTCAATCAATTGAATTTGTAAATACCTTTATTGATGTTTGACACTAAGTACTATATGTCAAATTTTTTATTGTTTTTTCATGGTTCTCTCTGACTTTCGATGATATTTCATTGATAAACTCGATTTCTACAAATAAAAAAAAGTACCATAAAATATAAGTACATTCTTGATAAATACAGCAAAGTGATAAGAAAATATTTTACAAAATTTATTAGTGACTGTTTTATCTAGTCGATTGGTAATGAAAGGGAAAATAGAGAGAGAGAGAGAAAGACCTTATGTCTCCTACGACAAAACATAAAGCTATTGATACCTTTTTTTTGTTTTGACATTTCGTTTTTGTTAATGTGAATCTAGATTAGACTCATTTTGTCATTTACTTGTTACTTTGTCCTCTAGTTTATGTCTATAAAAAGAAAAAGAACATCATTTATTCTTTGATTGGTTTTAAGTGTTTCATGTTTTCATTATATAGAAGTAGTTTTCAACAAGTGACAACTCCGTCACATCCACATTTAACGCATACTAGAGGTCCACACCAAACGAGTGAACAACTACTTGATACAATTAATAAACTTCTCGATCGATTATCATCTGTTGAACCATTTTGTCTTGAGGAACTTGAACAATGGCGTAACACAGCTTATCAATCTATAGATCAATATTGTGAAAAAAAACGTCATGATTTAATTGAAAAACGACAAGAAAAACATCAAATAAATCTTAGTCATTTTCAAAATGAAGTCAATCAATTAATTAAAGAACCAAATCTAACAGAAAATCAGTATAGTTCAATACAGCATGATATTCAATTAGAAGAAATTAAACTTAATGAGTTTGAACACTTTCGATTAACTCTTAGTCCATTAATCATCGATGAAAATCTTGTTGTTCAACAACATATTTTTCCTCTATCTCATCCTTATCGAACCATTCATATGAAAAATGGTATTGAAAGTACAATTGCGGCTAATGATAAATATCTTCTTATTGATCGAGAAGATAAGTCTCTATGTTTACTTGATCGAAACTTAAATATTGTTAATGAAACATCATTTACGCATAATGGTGTTCGTAGTATTTGTTGGTCATCGACAATTAATCGATTTATCATAATTACATTGAAAGAAATATTAACACTTGATGCAAATACAATGACACTGGAAAACTGTTCAATTTCATTTAGTGAAAACTGGTGGCGTGGCACGTGTTCAGAAGACAATTTATTTTTATCCACAGTAGAATGGGGTTCACCCATTTATGAATTTAATCTTCGATCATCGTTTAAATTTATAAAAAAATGGCATTCACCAATTACATGTGAAACAAATGAAGTTATTTGTGATTTAAAATATAAGAATAGTTTTCTTGCCATGCCTATTTTTAATGAACTTCAGGAAGAAAGCCGTATTGATTTACGTTCGTCAACAACATTCGAATGTATTTGGTCAGTTCGAATTCATGGACGTTGTCGTTGTTGTTCAATTAATGTTGATCAATGGTTAGTAATGGATCAGCTTGATGGTCGATTCTTTCATATTTCGGATGATGGAAAACTTTTAAAATCGGATAAATACCATCAACATGAACGAGTCGTAGATATTCTTCTATGGGGTGAAAATGATATGGTCGTCTTAACCAAAAAAAGTGTTAACTTGCATGAACTTTAATAATAATTTTTAAAAAATTCAACATATAGACTATTTTTGGGTTGTTTGGGTTAAAGATAGCTTTTTCTATATAAATATACATCGTAAAATAAACTCGATTAGCATAAGATGATCAGTGAATTCATATTTAAAGAGAAATAATCGTTATTTTCAAGTAAAACCAAAGATTATTACAGAAGTGATTTCGCAATGATGAGTGTTATTTTTCTGAGCGTTTTGTACCTTCAAGGTACATTTGAATGTTTTCTTCTATTTTATTTCTTTCAACTTCATTTCTTCAACCAAGATTCTATCTGTCTGTTTATAATAGCTTTATGCCTATTATCTGATTGTATCTCAAGCATAAAATGCAAGGTTAGTTCTGTCTTTTTTGTATCAATTTAGAAAATTTTTCTTCAATCTCAATAATTTGTTGTTGCTGTTCATTAGATACGTGCTTTAGATGAGCTTCTGCTCAGAAACGATCATTTTTTCATTTTTCTTTGATCTTTCATCTCATTCTTATGAATAATGAATTACGATTGACATTAAGGCAAGGACCGTCAACCAATTATCTGAATAGATTCGACTCTTTTTGAAACTGGCAATACTGTCCGTGTAATGTCACCGTTCGATAAGATAATTCTTTTTTGTGGATGTGGAGTTTGGGTTTGGATGCGTGGGCAGAAGAAGTTGGGTGTGGGTGTGGAGTGTGGTCGATTGGAGAAAAATAAGCTACATCCACATAATTTTATGGCTTATTGACGAATATTGTTAACATTTTGATCAGAAAAATTAGAATTTTAATCAAAACTAATATCATCTTTGGAATTAGTAATAAAATGTCAACTAATTATTCATAGATGTTCAAAATATTTTTATGAACTTTCTTTATTTTTGGAAAAATTTCCTCTGGTTCGTCGTAAGATTTAGCTGAAAATAAATCCCACTAAAATCTCATATGAACCATGAAGTCTTCACTCAAACCCTGTAAAATAATATTAGAACTAGCAAACATCAATCAATATCTAATACAAATAGTGTTGCAGCGAATTTTTATTGGTTAAACTTAACAAAAACTAGAGGTACATTATTAAAGAAAGAACAACGTTCATAAATATAGCGTAAATATGCTAAAATTAGTCAGCTTCCTATGCTAAAGTCAAGGATGGTATTAATTATTAGTGAAGCAGTATTCTCTTCTAATCATAGTCTAATAAAGAGTTGACAATAATTACAGATTTATATTCTTAGACTTTCTTAGTCTGTAAGGTTCATCATTGTGTAGATTGTGAAAATTATTATCCATTGGTAAATAAATATTTACTAGAATAGAATCGCCCATGTGCGCATCAACAATTAAACCGCTTCTCTTAGGTTTTCAGTGTTTAATCTCTTGTGATTAAGGATATGGCCATATCTGCTTCAATCTGTAAGAAGGCAGTGCAGGTCTCTGATCAGCATATGTGCATGAACATGAGCTTATATATTGATACAACTAGTAAACTATTTGTTCTAGATAATAGCACTCAAAGCAGTTAACGACTTACACTCATTTGACTATATAACAAATATGAACTCAATTGTGGGCTTAATACGAAAATTTTATCAGATCAAAGTCATTTGAAACTAAAAATCAAACTTGAGATTGAAATAATTTCGTAAGCTGTCGATGAGCGTGATCGGCTGTTTTAAAATATGAGTCACTGGAATAGGAAAGTGCACTATTGCGATTATTTGAAAGCTACATATAGATATTTTGACTACTTGTTCTAATAGTGATAGGTCCACTATCATAATTAAGATTTCCAACATCAAATTTATAATGACAAAGTATGGTCGCTTTGTCAAGTATTACACTAGTGCTTTTGACAAAAAAATGATAAAAATATGATCAATCAGATCATAAAAAGAGCTATTATCAGTCACGGCATTTAGTCCTATGTAGAACATATTTGTTTTACTCATTGTAGACACAGCTGAATTAGTTAGGTTCTAGTAAGTATCCAAAACTGAAATGGCATTAAAATATAAATTTGTCGATCCACTGACATGGTTAAATGAGAGCATGAGGCGTACGTCGACCATCCTTGACAAATATGTTGCTCAACCGAAACAGATATTTCCTGAACTATCTTGCCATAATTGTTTAAAGACCATTTTTTAGTGCACCAACTTACATTTTTTAAATATTAACGAATAGATTTTTTATGATGTGTTAATAACTGATTAGAGAAAAGGAAAATTTACTAGTCATGAAATAATGATTAATTCTTGTATCTATAAATTGTAACTTCGATGATTAAATTTCATATTAGGAAAAAATGAAGTCAGAAATACTATTTCTATTTCGTTCTCTAGTAAACCTCGTCACGCATGTGGATGTACTATATTTTTTGTTCGAAATAATGTATCTTTATTGAATAAACAGTTTCGCTAATGATCACACCAATAAAGAGTTGAATGAAGAAAATGTTGCAAGGTCTTCTCTAATGCACAGGTATCTTTTGAAAATTATTCTCATGAATAAACTTATCGTTTTTTTTCCATTTATAGGTAACAACATAATAATATTGAACTCTAAATATGGCTTGAAAATAGTAAACAACAACTGAATTTAGCATGTATTTTTTATTTAAATAGAATTAACTGCAAAAGTCATCTAGAAAATTGGAAACGAAGAATTAAAAATTAAAAATTACTCTCGTATATTTGATTTTCTTGATTAATTAGGTATGGTATCGAAAATGTAAATAAAAAAATGCAAGATAGACATTATTCGATAAGATTGAATTCAACTTGAATAAAAAAAAATAGAGGAAGAAGGAAACATTGCTCTTCGAATACTCGTCAGTTTTTGTTGTTGTTGTTTTTTCGTTCTTTTTTTGATAGAGAGAGAATTTCGTAAAGAACATTTGAAGTTACTGAATTAGTCAAAAGATCTTGAGTGGGTGTGTGGGTGAAACGAAAATACACACCCACACCCACGCACACCCACACCCACGCACACCCACACCCACGCACACCCACACCCACACCCACACCCACATCCACACCCACACCCCCACCCCCACACCCCACACCAACACCCACGCACACCCACACCCACACACCCACACCAACACCCACACCCACACCAACACCCACACCCACACCCACACCAACACCCACACCCACACCCACACCCACACACCCATACTAACACCCACACTAACACCCACACCCACACCCCACACCCACACTAACACCCACACTCACACCCACACCCACACTCACACCCTTATTGTTATTTAGAAATAACAATAACAATAACAAAAAATGTTATTATTCCATTTCTCAAAATATTTACAGTAAGTTCTTATATCAAATGGTAGGAAGAGATACTATATGAATAAAGTAATCCATTGATGTTGGTGCAAACTATGCTTAGACTTGTTTCATTGATTTTTCTAAATAAAAAAGTTAATGTTATTGTTATTAATAACAAAAAAATAACAATAACTTTCTCACCCCTAGTTGTTATAATATTATTTGATACACATAGTCATTGATCCATTACAGCTTTAGCAATTGAATGCATAAGATAATCAATATAAAATTCAGAGTTACTTCGATTTGTTATACGCTAAGGTGAAAGTGTATGATGTACTACGAATTGATTATCATATAATTCTACAGAGTGTGATTGTCTAAGTAGTTATTGCAGCTTTTTACGAACACTCACACCCACATCTCACAGCTGTAATTTGTGATTTCGAAAAGGGTTTTATGAATGTTGTTGTGAAAGAAGTATGTTTTCCTTCTAATTTTGTGAAACAGAACACCTAAAAATGTTTATTCTCTTCTGTCTTCGAACTTTAGATAGTAGAGATAGTTATAACTGGCGATTGATTTCACTTTTATCAAGCATGCTATTAGAGTACTTTATTTTAAACTATCGATATCATCCGTTAGTAATAGTTCATAGCGAAAACACAACTTTCCTGAAGATAAAACAATGCTGAAGAGATTTTTTCATGCGTTGTACACATATGCAGATCTCTAGCAGAGCTGCCAACAGGCCAGGCTAAGAATAAGATGCTTGGCCTGGCCTGCAGGCTTTTGAGAGAATAGAAAAAATTTATCAAATATTTTACTACTTTCATGGATAAAATTGTACAATGGGCATCAGACTTCTATTCATTATCTCATGCTAGTCGTGATCGCATATTTCTTCTCAATTAAGATGATGAAATTGCGAACTTTTCCAAGAAATAGAAAATCAAAAGATACGCTGCTGAAAAAAATAGTCTTGCTTATGCAGACAGTTATTCCCTCAAACCCATTCTACTTTCATCATGGTTGTTCCACAACAGTGAAAAACATATACTGTAATAAATATAACATAAAAATTGAAAAATAGCAAATAATATTAATCTACGTCAGAAATGTCTGCTGCTTCTCTTTGTTTGCTGAATGATGCTTGTTGAATTTTATTATTTGTCAATTTCATTTTGTATAAGAATACATTATCCTTCCCTATTGAGTCACATTCTAACTTAATAATAAGTCAGCATAAAAATACGAAAACAAGCAAATTAGTTTACAAGAATCATCTATCCTAAAGAAAAAATATAGCCTTTTGAGTTGATGTAAGCTCTTGGAGTTAGGTACCACTTTGAATCTTCATTGTTAATACTGAGACAGAATGGATGAGACCATTGAATATCACTAATGATCATCATTGTCATTCATCTCAGGACATAGTGAGGTCACACATTCACAATTCTGTTTACAAAAAGACTCGCATAAAATATTGTAAATCGAGACGTGCAACAGGTGTTTGTTTTAAAATTAAAGCATGTCATTTTAAAATTTGTTATAAATTTTAAAATAGAAATTTAACTGCAATCACTTTGTCTAAGTATTTTAAATCTTCGATGCCACTTCGAATCAGAATGAATCAATGCACAAAAAATTTGACTACATATCGTTCAGGCCACAAGTTTCGGCCTGGCTCGGCCTGCAGGCCAGGGTGAATCTAGCCTGGTTTGATGCAGGCCAGGCTAAAATCCTAAAATTCGGCCTGGCAGGCTGGTAGGCTCGATGCAGGGTGGCAGCTCTGATCTCTAGATTTTTTACAATGCTTAATATAAGAAGTGTTGTATCTTGTTCAATGGTTCAGTTGGTATTGTCTTTTTCATCTACTAAATCCTGAAAGTCAACAATACGTCTAGCAGCATGTAAAAGTAAGCTAACAAAAACATCGTTACTTTGATTAAATTCAAAGAAAAGATCGTTAATTGACGTATAAACGTCCCTTGCTTATCTTGTTGATCAGTCTGTTTGTTGAGGAGAAAGAGAAAAAAAACTAAAAAGAAATCTTTCTGAATATGATTTTTCAAGTTCATCAACATATTTATCAGTAGATCTTGACTGAATTCTTCTTGATAAAGTCATTTTTCATGTATTTCACTGACACTTTTCATTCTATCTTGTTTTTTCTCTCTTATTCCTATGTCGTTTTACATCATACTATTTACTGTTTCTTTTCTAATACAACATCTTATAACTAAAAGTTGATATGATCGAATTCGAATACATTTCAAGTATATTCTTTACGATACATATTAATAGTAATGGATACAGTTCTGCCATATGCACAACTTTCATACCGTTCTGACCAACTAGCGAATATCTACCGAAATTTCGTCAATAGATCCTCTGGACTTTTGCCAATAAAGTGATGATAATTATTGCTGAAGATTGAGAATTACACATTATTATATGGTCATTTGCCATCATTCTGTTTCTTTGTCAAGTTTTCATACAAATATGAAATGACCTATATTGATATCTGACTTCAATCACCATACAACAATCACACAATATAACATCAATTTAACAAGACTTTCAAAAATTTATTTCTAAAATAATCACAACAATCTTACATGGCATCCAAGAAATCTACTTTTCTCTCAATATTCAGCATCTATCGCAATCAGAAGTATTTCTGTTTGCATTCTTCCAAATACCATGTTCATTTTTCTCTCTCCATTCAACAGCTTTATCTATATTGGCTTTGGCTAATGCTGAGTCTTTTAGTTTATCTACTAATTCCACACCTCGCCACCATCGAATCATAGAATCGATTTTTGCTTTGAATCGAGACAGCCGATAGTCTTTTTCTGGATGTAGATCAGATGGATTTGAAGGTGTAGACAATCTTTGTAATGCTAATGGTGGATGAATACTATATACCAATAGTTTTTGACTATTTGATAGAAGAACAATTTCATCATCAGCTGCTCTTCTTGGTGAAGATAATAGATTAAGAAGTTTTGCAGCAGTTTGTGGTCGAATTGCATATGCATGCAGACAGCTTGGGTTAAGTGCTTGATGTATACGATAACCATATGCTCCTTCATAGATTTTTGAACCAGGTATATTGCCACAAGAGCCAAGATAGACCAAATCTGGTTTACGCCATAGATCATCAGGAAATGATTGAAGTACTTCTGTTGTCAATGTTTCAAGATCAATATCATCTTCAAACACTAAATACCAACTGTCATTACTTTTGGAAAATGTAATTTCTGACCAAACTTGCATATGACTTGCCCAGCTAGCAAGTTCGACTAATGTTATTCGACCATTATGTAATAGATGCTTACGAGAAACCACTTCAGAAGAATGTATGGTGTAAGCTGGTAGTATGAAAGCATCAAAATGAAGTGTTTGCATGAGAGCAATTATTTTTGTTCTTCGATCAGAACGATTGGGTAAATTAATGATGTACATCTGTTTAATTGGACCAATCTGTTTGATAGTTCCATTGATATGCAATAATGTTAATTTAGAAAGTGGCTTGAACGTATTGTGAAGATTTAAAGAAAAATCAGAAACATTATGAGACGATTGGAAGCTTGAGAAGTAATTAAATACAAAGAGTAGTAGAAATAGAACAAATAGATGTATGATGAGAATGTAGAAATTGCGAATATTTGTTAATGATTTTCTTCGTTTAGATTCGAGTGACTTTAAAACTAATTTCATTGAACTTTGGTTGCTCCTATTAAACAGAAATGATTAAATATGCATGAAGGAATTGCGATGATATGATGGGAAAAGACAAAAGAGAAAAGCGAAAAGAAAAAGAATGAAAATTACCAAAAGAAAAATGGCGAAAAAAATAATAACCTCAAAAAGAAGGTCGAAAGAGAAATGCTATGAGAATAAAAAAATCATTAACGTGTACATCTTGACTAATCATTAAGAAGTTTACTGAATGGAACAGGACAAGTCATAGTATAATTGAAATGATAAATAAATCAATGAAATATCTGAGCTACAGATAGGACTAATGAATAACGTTTTTTCTTTTCGATGGATTATTTTTCACGGCTGGATAGGTCAATTTTTTTAAAAAGCTCATCAACAAAAATATTGTTATTTTGAAGATGTAGATGTAGGGTATCAATTAGCATGTATAAAAAAAAACGTCGAAACGAAAAATGTCGCAAGTGCTATTAAGGCAGCTATATCACACAATATTCATATTCAAGTGCAGGACATAAATGCTACTGTAGATTATTCGGGTGTTATTGATGAAGATATGTTAATGCTGTATTAATAGCACTTTCAATATTAATTATTTCTACATTTTTCACTCTCAACACTTTGTGTTACGACCTTTTTTTATACCATTCGATAAGTATGCTGTTATATTGCTTTTTTTAAACGCCGTCTCCAAACTAGCTTCCAGATTACATAGAACATGAATAGAGATAGGGTTAAAGCTGTTTCTTTCTCCTTGTATATATTGAATGGAAGTCCATATATTTGGACTATATTGTCGAATATGTAAAGGTGCTTGCTTAGCATTAGTGTTAAGAGAGCGTCAATGTTTTTTGTATTAGAGTTAAAAAATTAACTTAATGCTTTGGCATGACTTAGGTCATTTCCAAAAGTAGTGGCACTGATACTTTATCAGCATATAGTATGTTGAAGGAAATTTTCTTGTTGTATGTAGTGGTACTAAAAATAACGCTCTATCTTTCTGTGACAGTGATTCACTTTTAAACTATGTCATGATAGAAAAACTTCGATAAACAGTATCTGTTATGATATGTGATAATAACATAACATCATATTTCTGTCTGATGCATATTCACTCGTTGATGTTCTTTCTGCTCTCTGCTCCTCTTTCTTTCTTCCTTTTTCTTCTCGTCGTCTTTCACACCTAATTGTTTATTCATATACATTTAGAGACACACGTGTCTTGTTTGCCGTTAACGTTTTTAAGAGCGTGAAAGAGCTAAAGGTAAATTAATTCTCACATCATTCTCGTCTATTTACATGGATAAGGAGAATTTCCGTTTCTACATTAAAGTGCGTACTGCACTTGATATTGAAGCAAGAACTATTCATGATGAATTATACACTGTTTTTGGTGACGAAGCGCCTTCTTATAGAACAGTTGCTAGATGGTCTCAATGGTTTCGTGAAGGTCAGGAAGAAGCTGGAGACGAAGGTCGCCCTGGTAGACCTGTGACCGAGACAACTTCTGAAAATATTGAACAAGTTCAAAGCATTATCGATGATGATGCTTTTGTTACAGTCGATGAACTGCAAGAGCAAATTGGTCTGAGTCATGGCACTGTATATCGAATAGTATCCGATCATGTGAAGCTGAAAAAGTATACCGTTCATTATGTACCTCAACATTTGAGCGATTCTTCACGAACCGAACGAGTTTGAATATGTAAAGAAAACTTAGCAAACTTTGAACAAGGAACGTGGAGATTATGTGACGTGATGAAAAACGATGAATCATGATTTTTTCATAAACAAACTGGCAGAAAGTCATCGAATCCTGCTTGGGTGCAAAAGGAAGAGCCTCCACCGATGGTAGCTCGACGTAGTCGTTTCGTTTCAAGAACATTGATATGCATTTTCTTTAACTCAACTGGTCTACTTCTGATACATTATGTTCAACGAGGGCAAACTATCGGTTACGAATATTATATCAACAATTGTTTACATCCCGTTATTAATGCAATCAAGAGCCAAATATG
>CAJNOP010000338.1:141954-196515 GCA_905250075.1 Rotaria sp. Silwood1
AAAATAATTGGAAACATCAAAAGCATGACTTTTTCTGATAGTTATCACGCTAGATCTCATTCTTTCAGTATACGAATCGTCCTCTTTTAACACCCAAATCTTACATACCGACTTAAATTATAAGAAAACACTTAAGGTTAACGCACAAATCATTCAAAACTAACCCTTTTTGCATGAGTGACTTTTTTTACAAACTTGATTAAAGAGATCTTATTTTGTTGTAAAATCGATAAAACATTTTTAATAAAATCAATTATTTCTCCTCTAAGTAAATAGCAGGTAAAGTTTTTAATATTTTTGATTCTTTCCCTTACAGCCTCTCTCTAAAACGTTGCTGAACTCATGAAAATCGGCCAGTGCTCTTGTCATTTAGAAGGTTTCGCGAAAACAAATGCCATTTTGTTTCTCCATGACCATAATATCATGAGAAATAATGAACATTGAACTGTTTTAGTCTTAAGCATAACTTATTTGGAAATAAAACAGTAACAGTTATTCAACAACAGCATTGACAAGACATGGGCAGTTCACATTCATTTTCAATATCACATTTTAATGCGAATATTCGTACAAGTGATGGAAAGACATTTGGATTATCTTCTCATGATTTTGTTGATCATATTGTATTGCTTCGTCGAGTGATTGCGCATCCAGAAATGACGCAGCAAGGTGAAACGTTGAATTATTATATCGATGATTATTGTAGACGCATGGCTCGCCAAGAAATTGCAACCAGGAATAAACAACGGAGACTTCCATGGCAAATCGACTGGGTCTGGCATGTTCATCGTCTTCATCCAATTGCCTATAACAACGATTGTACTAAGCAATTACCAAATAGTAAACTTGTCGATAAAAGTTACCGACGATTAAGAATAAAACGACGTCGAAAATTCCGTTCAGTGAATTTATTCGAATCAATAAGAAATCCTTCAACGTTTATTCCTTCGATCGATCTGGCAAAAGCCGTAGTTCGTCAACATGATTTTCTTGAAAAATTTAAGCAACATAGACTTTTTTCAATGGATCTACGACTATTGAATCGAAACTTATTTGAACAAATGGTACAAAATTATATTTCATTTTTAAAACTAGCAAAAATAGATGAAATCATTGTACCAACATTCGATATTGATTTGATATGGCATACACATATGAGGTTTCCATTATCTTATCAAAACACGTCGAAAGCATTATGTGGTTTTCTTCTTGATCATGACGACTCGCTAGAAAATGATATTCTAGTCGATGCTTATCAGAAAACAGCTGAACAGTGGAAGATGACTTACAAGGTAGATTATGGCAAAGATATTGACAAAGATAACTTGCGCACATCGCAATATGTTAGCTCCTGCGCAATAATAATGGCACCGGTTGTTATATTCTCATCAAGTGAAGGTGGTGGTGGATGTGGAGGTGGAGGTGGTGGTGGTGGGTGTGGAGGTGGAGGTGGGGGTGGTGGTGGTGGTGATGGATGTGGAGGTGGTGGATGTGGAGGTGGAGGTGGAGGTGGAGGATGTTGAGTTGGTTGCGAGAACTATTAAACTGTCTCGACACTTCAGCGTATAAGACGTCGACTGTTTTTTTTTCGTTTTTTTCCGAATTCGTTATTTCCAATAAAATCAAGGCCAATTCCGATGTACCTGATAATATACTATATTCTTACTCTGCTCAAATCGATTCGACAGACTTGCACATTTCCTTTAATTCGAAGTGCAATGTGTTCGTTACGTTCAGGCTAACAAAATCTCGATAGTTGCTGTTTCTATGAGTTAACCTTGGCATACTCTATCCATCGAGTGATATTTTCCTGAATTGTTTGTGAAAATAACTCTGTCATAGGTATATTCGAATTGAGTTCAAGCCAGCTGAGTTGTGTCGTTCAACAACCTTTGAGGACTATTGGGCTGAGTATTTCATTTTTAAAGGTCATATATCTGATCCGTTCGAAGGTTTACTATATCTCTTTTGTCGATTTGATGAAATCATTATTGAAGCATCCAAACAACGATCTATCGTGACAAGTTGTTCACGTATTTGCCTACAAGGTGTTGCAAAACTTGGTTATCACCTGTATCTGATGGAATATCAAGAATTCTACTGTGTTCTGTATCGATATAAACTCACTTTATACCTTTTTGCATCATTCGTATTTGTCAACTATGTAGTCCTTAAAGATAGATAGCCCTAATTAACTTCTTCTTCAACTTTTATGTAAATCACTTTACTATAACTATAGGTGTGACAATTCGTCATATTCGAAGCATGATCTTCAGAACTGTAAAGCTTTCAGGAAATCGTCTGTGCTTAGGCGAAGACATTGAATTACTACAAAGATGGACATGGAATCTGAATGGAGGCGCTCTAGCTTACCAATCTGTGGTATAAAAGATAAAACGAGAAGTAGACTTTTTGTAGTAAAACATAAAAACAAAAGTCTTACCTGATTGAAATCAGTCGATTTTGAACTATAATATTGTTCGTTTAGTTATTTTTTAAGATTTTTTTATTGTTGATAAAGTAAAACATCAACTCATTTTAGAAGTCAACTGCCCTTATCGAATGCAGTTCTTATTGTCAGAGCTCGATTTGAAAAAGAAAAATATATTGAGAATCAGTGGGAAAACCTGTACCAACCATCTAAAATGTAGTAAATTCTCTGTCAAATATAAAAATTGACCATATGCAAAATTTGAGAAAAAAATGCTAAGGAAGAATACCCGTACATTTTCTGTGGAAAAATGATTTAGCTAAAATATACATGTGATCGTGTAGATTTTGATGTTAATTCTGAATAAGTTGTTTAATTTATTTTTCGATTGAATTTTATTAATAAAAACTAAAATACATAAAACTATTTCACTATTAAAATGAATGTACGTTCGGTTTTCTCAACAATAAAATGTCACATCAAACAAGTCGATAGGTTCCCAAGTATCTTTAAATACATGCTATAACTCTACACACACTGATAGTGACCTTTCATGCTATTTGTTTTAAATCTTAGAAAATACTATTTTCTTATTCTGATTTTGATGGTGAATTACAGAGAAAAATTCTTTTCAAAGAGTTCAACCAACGATGATCATAGATAATGAAAACAAAAAGAATGATTTTAATTCTATATGTAGTCTCATCAGTATTTGAGATGTCTTGTCATGAAGAATATTCTAATTGAAATAAAACAAATAGTTATATTCATAGCAGCTCCATTAAATCATATATAAATCGATGAAAATTAAAATCTACTGTAATTTTGCTTTATACGCACCGCATATAGTTCATATTTTAATAACGTTTGGAAGTCTTTAATATAAACAAAAGAATCTGAAATAAACATGCATAAAAAAACAAGAAAGCTAAGATGAAAATAATAAGTTTTAAGGAAAAACCAAAATTCTAAAACGTAATCTATCTCTCCTCATGCACAAGAAAACTTCATTACATGACTTACAACCTTAAATCTTTCTTGACGAACGAGAGTTTATGCAGTTGTTTTAAAAAATAAAAGATTTCGAAAAATACGACTTTTTCCAACAATCGAAGTTAATAACACCCAAAATTTACTGAAACTTTAACAAACACACATGATATAAAAGAGAAAATGGGACATTCTAATAAAAACTTCAGCGAGAGTTGTAGATTGAACATCACTCCAATATTTACTCACACTCTTCAACTTTTTTGAGGTATATAAACGAACACAGATTTAATATACTATATGTACATAACAGGATTGTATGCATACATCATCACACAAAAAAAACTTTGGAGGAAAATATCTTAAATTTATATTTTTTATGCGATAAATTTATTTGTAATGTTAATATTTAAAAACACACTGTTGTCTAGTTGAATAATAATTCGTGCCTAACGACTGTATAAAACTGCACATGATTTTTTTTTAAAATTATTCTATAAAATTAAAGCACATAAAAAGTTATTTTCCATTTGTCTGAATGAATCATCATAATTTGACCTTGATTTTGTTGTGCTGTAATGTTTTGTGATTCTCTTGTAAAAGCAAATACGTAAAAATGATTTTCACTGTTTTCTTTCTACTCTGTTGGTAGTCGAACATGTATGCTTTCACTCAATATATCTAATTCATATACCAATACACACAGCAGTTTTTTTCTCGGTGTAAGCATCATTGTTTTAGCATTTTTCAATCATAGATACGTTTAAATATTCTCAACATTAGATAGAAACTTTCCTTTCAAGAACTATTTAACTAATCTGACAGTTTTTGAAATATTCGAAATATCTTATCTTGATAATTCAGAAAAGAATATATAATTTAATGTCACTTTCCAGTTATATGAAAAAGTTATATGGATTTTTATGACACAGTATGATAATTTCTTGAATAGAATAATATTTTGAAATTGTTCAATACATTTTTACAAAATTACTTCAATGGAATCTTGTTCTGTAATGAATAGTTATATGCTACTTGATTATTTTCCTACTATCTGGTACTATTCGTCGTTAACAAACGTTAGGACAGTCTTTGAGAGATTTGGATGTAAAATATAATGAAACTGTTTTTAAACATCAAAGTTCATTTTTTTTTGTTGAGAGAAATTGTTTATTAATTAGTATCGCTAGTTGAAAAACTCTACTCTGGTACAGATGGCCTGTCTATAAATACAAGCAGTAAAACAGGATTCAGGATCATAGGATTCGAACAAAGCAGACGAAATTTCGATGAATCGATCGCTTGAATTCGTTGGAACGCACTAAGATCTCTATCTAGAACTCGCTTTTTTTTCTGTTCAGTTTAGTTAATACCTGAGTGTTTAAGGTTCGAGTATGGATTGATGTGAAGAAGAGATTCATACTTCACACCCTTAAGATGATCTGTTTTCTTACTGCTTTTTATAAAACAATCGAAACAGTATACTTTTCAGCTAAGGAAAAGTTTAAAAGGTGTATTATGACTGTGAAGGCACCTGTGGAAGTCGATTAGGCGCTAGTTGAGTTCCTTCTGGTATCAACTAAAAATTAATAATAATGATGTCTCTGAAATGTTAACATACAAAGAGCATTTTTAGGAAAGTTCAAATTCTTCGTCCCAATGGATTATTTTATTGCATGCTTTTTTAACTTCAAGTATAAAGAGAAATCTATCTTTTATGAAATATTGCAAATATGTAATTGATTTAGCCATAGGTGATGTTTATTGGATACTTTTTCTCTACATGGGTTATTAACAGAAAGGATTCTGCCATTCTCAAAACAGTGTTTTTGGGGAAAATTCTGTAGCATAAATTTTCAAATCTAATTAACAGAAAAAAAACGATGTCACCAAAATAAATCACTTTCAGTGGTTAATCGGCGATTTTCTACAGATTTCAACCGTCAGTATTATAAAATAAGAATTGTTTTTTCTTTCAGATGATCTAATCATGTGAATGACTAGCAGATATTCTTTTATTGAGACAATGGAAATAAGCAAAGCTTTTGGAGTTAACAAGACATCATTATTAGTGCTTCTCTTTTATGATATACGTAATTTTTCTTTCTAGTCTACTTTTCTTTTCGTTCTGAACAGTATGAAAACGAAATTACTCGTTTCTTTTCACAATAATCATGACGAAAAGCAGAAAAGAAAGAAAAAATGCCTGTAACGTAGATGAGAAGCACTGATGACGATTTTTTGTTGACTCTAAAAACTTTGCTACTTTGTAATGTCTCATTAAAAGAATGTCTGCTCTTATTGATTTGTTTCATACACTTATATTCTTTATCTACTGTATAGAAATAAGTGGTTATAGTGTCGTGTTATAAGTTGTTATCAGTGGAATAGCACGGAAAAAGAGTAATCTTCAAACCAAGCATCTTCTGCGTTGCAAGCAGCTGTATTACCACTATACTAGAAAGGATATTTTCAGTTCATCTTGAAATATAGCGGTTATAGCATATAGAAATAACGACTTAGACATGAAGTTACGGCAAAAATCATTCGTACGATTTGTTTTTTGATTAAAGATAGTCAAAAGATAGACTTTTTAAAGACTTGAATATAAAAAGAATCACCATGTCTTCTAGTATTTACATTATAACAATCATCGCTCTTGACTGTCTCTATGTTGAATAATAGATCAATCTTTGAAAATCATGCATGTTTTAATGACAAAAATAATTCACATGATTTCAAGAACGATGACATTTTTTGTTATTCATGATTTAAAAGAATTTATTTATAAAGTCATTACAGACAGGAAAGAACAAATGAGACACGAGCTTACTGTTTATTCCATGATCCAATTCCATGGAGTAAATACACTTAGTTATTCAAAAATAGAGAATCTTTACTTTGAAAGGTTCGTATAAGAAAATTGTAAATTGCAATTTGTTCAAAATATTTTTGAAATGCATCTCATAACAAGAATGATATATTTTTTCTGGTTTTTTTTACTTCATAGCTCTGATGTTCTCGAAGACAGGATGATAGAAGAAAGGTACATATTAAGGTAAGAATAACCTAGCGGGCAAGCAAAACAGTTTAACATCATACAGAAAATGTCAATCATTAGCGTTATTGGATTTTAGAGAGAACTAGATGACAAATCGTATGTTTAAATAACATCAATGAGAGTTAAGCCAGATAAATGAACATTCACAGTTCTACAATAGTAAATTTAAAATGTAACACTGGTTCTTTCCTATCTGTAACGATTTTATTAATAACTTTTTTTAAATCATGAATAACAAAAAATGTCATCGTGCTTGAAATTGCATGAATAATTTTTGTCACTAAAACATGCATGATTTTTATAATGTAAATACTAAAAGACGTGGTGATTCTTTTTATATTCATCAAGTCTTTAGAAAGTCTGTATGTTGACTATCTTTAATCGAGAAAGAAATCGTACGAATATTTTTTTGTTGCAACTATAGTTATAAGTTTTTAAGTATTACACGAACAAGAGTTGAGGTATAGAAATCCAGATTTAGGGGTAAATAGATAATGGTGCATGTGACAATGTGGGCACACATGTGTGAGCCTATTTCACATAGAATATAAAAGGCACATGCACATCCCACATTCAGTATAGAAAATTATTTCATTATTCAATAGAGAGTATACATTTTTCTTTTTAAGAACTATTATGAGCAAAGAACCAAAACAACAATCGACAAATACATCAAAAAAGACAGATGTGCCATTAAAGAATAATGGTGACGATTCGAAGCAACAGCTACAGCCATCGGTAAGTCTACATTTGATTACTCTTCAAACATACCAGATCTTAAATATTCACTAGCATCGGCCTCTTTATCAACGGTAGCTAAAGATTTGAATCTACAAGAAAATCTAGAAAGTACTAGATTAATTTGGTATGATTCAAATATTGATAAAACTAATGATACGAAAGAAACAATGAAAGAATTACGTGAAATCAATAATTTTATTGTATTTCATATTGATTTAAAAACTTGTATTGATTATATTGAATCGATTACAAATGAAAAAAATATTTCTTGTTACATCTGGAAGAGATGCTTTAAATATTTTAATAAGAGTTCATGCATTAAAACAAATTGATTCAATATTTATTTTTTGTTTAAAACCTAAAAAATATCAATATCTATTACAAACATATATTAAACTAATTGGAATTTATACAAAACGTCATGAATTACTTAATTCTCTTAAAGAGAATATTATTCTTGTTGAAAAACATTTAGAAACATTTAATTTCTATAATCAACATAAACAAAAATCTACAAGAGATTTATCAAAAGAATCAGCAGAATTTCTATGATTTCAAATATTTAAAGATGTTATTTTGAGATTACCAAGAGATAATCATGCAAAACAACAAGTGATTGAATTTTGTCAACATTATTATCGTGAAAATGAAAAAGAATTAAAATTTATTCGTGAATTTGAATATGATTATAAATCGAATATGGCTATTAAATGGTATACGAAAGAGACATTTCTCTATAAAATAGTCAACAAAGCATTGAGAACTGAAAACATTGAACAATTACGTATATTTCGATTTTTTTATTGCTGATTTATCATTTAATCTTGCAATTGAATATGAAAAAATGAAAAATAAAAGTGAAAAAATTCTTATACTTTATCGTGGACTAAAAATGGAAGAAGAAGAACTTAAAACTTTAAAACAAAATGAAGGTAGTTTAATATCAACAAATGGTTTTCTATCAACAAGTCGTTCAAAAAATGTTGCACTTAAATTTGCTAAAAAATCGCCCAAACGTTCAGATATTGTTCCAGTTCTATATGAAATTGAATGTAATATACAAGAATTAGATACAATCATTTTTGCTGATATTACAGAATTTAGTGTTTATGCAAATGAATCAGAAGTTTTATTCGATCTTGGATCAACATTTGAAATAATTTCTGTTAAAGAAGATTTTCAATTAAATCTATGGTTAATTAAATTAAGAGCTAGTAATAAAGGAACAAAAATTGCTAAAGAATATATTGAACTTAATAGAAAAGAAGAAGAAGAAACAAGTATTGAACTTATATTTGGTAAATTACTAGCTGACATGGGACAATATGATCAAGCATTAAAATATTTTCAAAATTTGTTATTAGATGATCATACAGAAAAGGATGATATTGCAACAATTAATAATCTAATTGGAACGATTTATTATCATAAAGATGATTTTAAACAGGCACTTCAATACTATGAACTGGCTTATAACCTAATGATGAATAATAAACCAATAAGAATGAAAGATTCAGTAAAACCATTGACAAATATAGGTCTTGTTTATCATCGAAAAGGTCAATACGATCGTGCATATGAATTATATATGAAATCTTTAGCAATATATAATATATATTATGGAAGAGAACATATAAAATCAACCAAAATACTTATGAATATTGGTAATATATATACAGAAACTCGAAAATATAACCATGCATTGCAATATTATCAAAATGTTCTAAAAAGTCAACAACAATATTTATCATCTTATCATATTGATATTGCTGTGACATTGAACAATATTGCAGTCGTTTATCACAAATTGAATAATCTTGATCATGCATTAGAGTATTATGAACAGTCATTGAATATGAAACAAAAAATACTTCCACCCAATCACAAAGATATTATTGTGACCAGAAATAATATTGCAAAGATAAATAAAAGAAAATATCATCTTCAGTTTGCAGCCAATGCCAAACCTGTGCGAAAATCTCCAGTTCAACATAAGCTTCAATACGCACCAATGGCTTGTAGGCTTACTTCTGATAAGTTTCTGTATCCAGACAACTTGAAAGAGAGGCCTGAGCTTGACTACATGATAATCCGCGCATGTCCGCCCCGCCACTCAAATCTTCAGCTTGACAACGTAGTAGCCCAGGGTCCTGGGAACAACAATAAAAATTTTGAATTCGACTACAAAACGGAAGAAAATAGTATAAGCGATGAAGATAGTCCTGAGCTTCACTATGCAACGTCATTAGGGCAACGGCACAAAAGTCCTGAATTTGAACCTTAATTAGATACATGTTTGATGCTTAGTCATGAGAGCGATGAATACTGATGAAATAAATGTCAGCTTCAATATCCTATATGCAATTCGATGACGATAAGAATCTGTCGTATATCTTTTAAATCCATATGAGCAACCATTTCTTTTCTTTTTTTGTAACAATTGTGCATATTTGACGAAATAAACAAATAACTAAAAACAATCTTTTCATACACTATAATTTCATTCAAGTGTCGGGCAAGTTTTATTTTGAAGACACATTAGTAAACGTTTCTTTCTGAAAACATAGACTAATGAATAAAAAGAAGAGCAATTTATGACCTTTCATCATTTAATGATCGAACAACAAGCATATTACAAAGCGTATAATAATTAATCATTGAATGATGATTTTCAACTAAATCAGTCGAACAACATAGTCATGGTTTCTAAAAATGAGGATTAATAATAAATGCCAGAAAACGATTGACTCCTTTGTTAAATGAATAACGCCCTGTTGTGAACTATAATGCTGGTTCTGTCATGGTATCGATATTTGAGTTGAGTAACACTGCAGTGGCTCATGCACATATTTACGTAGTCCTGTGTGGTATAGTGCTATTGAAGATTAAACATGAACTAGGTTTAGAAGTAATTGACTAGTTCTTCTAAGATATTCAATGGTTAACTGAAAGACAGTATTTTACAGTTTGACTTAAGACTTTAAAAGCAAAGAAAGCACAATTCTCTATCTATTTGAATACTTTCATTTGATGGAATACACTCAACCTCATTATTAACAGATAGAAATCATAATTAAATGATTTTCTCAACGTTTGAACTCATATGACATAATATGCAAATAGGAGAGAAAGTCCGAATTCTGCTTATTATCATTTAGAAAATTTCGAACAAGGTTCATCATCATTTGATGTCGTTATCTATGTAAAGAAATTTGATCAACATCATTCAGGAGACAGTACATTATCATATTGAATAACATCTTTTTATTCATAGCCAATATTATCATTGAACTAAGTTTGTGAAAATTAAGCATACTGTTTCACATAAAAAATGCCGGTTTTGGATCAGTTGTCTACTAAACAAAGATTGTGTCATGGTAAGAGAAACTACGTTGTGTGAACCGAAACGCAACATATTGGGGGTGTGGGGTGTGGGTGGATGTGGGTGTGGGTGTGGATGTGGGTGTATTTTTGTTCCTCAAATAACTGAAACACGCTTACCCATGCCCACACCCATCCCACCCACACCCTTCGGAATCTCTTCGAAAAGCCACAAAATGGTACAAGAAACTCTTTTTCTACATAATCGATCTATCAGTTCTCAATAGTTATATTTTATTCAAAAATATGAAGCATCAAAACTTCCAGCTTTCCAAATTTAAATTGGAAATTATTCGAGACCTCAGTTCAAAGTACAACTCGAAGAGGTCGCATATTGGCAGACCATTGAGTGTTCATCCACTACGATTGACGGCCAGACATTTTCCATCTTTAATTCCTCCAAATGAAAGCAACTAGACTCCCCGAAGAAGATGGTATGTTTGCAGCAATACTGAACGACGTGCGAAGGAACGAAGTGATACGCGCTACCAATGTACCGAATGCGATGTTGGACTGTGCATCACCGACTATTTCAAAGATTTTCATACCTTACAAATGATTTAACGTTATCTTGTATAAATCTGTAAAACTGGATCGAAAATAAATAGCTATGATGATTTTCTGTAGAGCTTTTTTTCTCTCTTTTATGTCGACGGCCAATGGGTGAAGGAGGTCGTTCAAGACCACTATCCAGTCACAAAAATGAATTTTCCATCATTACTTTCACAAAACATTTTATGCGTTATCGAGAGAGAAAATCAGCAGTGCATATCATAAATGCGATTGTGTCTATGAAACAAGGGGAGAAAAGCGGACTTTATACTTGAAGTTAATTTGGGCTACTTGGAAGTACTTTTCTGTAATTTTAGAGTACTCTGTCGTACTTTAAACGTACTTTTGGCGTAATATTGCCGTACTTTGGCATACTTTCAGTCCGCTTTTCTCCCCTTACTATGAAACCAGTGTATATTATGACCAACTTTTCATATTAATAAGTATTTTCTTTCTTATAATCTAAATTAAATGTATAGTGTGGTAAAAAAAAAAATGTTTTTTCTAATTTTTCTAATTGTTTGATTGTTATCTGTTATTTATGATTAAAATATCATGCTATGTAATGAAGTCTGAACTTTTTTCGCTAGATACTCATTATTAAAAACAAGCAAACTATACTAATCTGGGTATAGGTGTGGATGTGTATCACGAAAAAGAAAGCTACAACTAGTTTCAGTCTTTCTCAAGGGTCTCATTAGTAGCTTTCGCTCTGCGTTGTCTTATTTAATTCAGCTTGAAAAAATTAAAAGAATGAATTTATTAAACATCTAATTAAAGAGCTGAAAATAAGCAGAGAGTTGAAGCGTATGTGTAGGGTGCCGATGTTGGGCTTTCTTTTAACATCCCACCCCTTGATTGTTCTGCTTTAAAAACTGTTTCAAGTAATTGTTTAAAACTAATTTGAGATGCAGCTTTGAATGAATAGCCATTCAATACAATAAATTCAATTTAAGCATTAGCTATTTTTTGTTTAATTTTTTCCTGGTACAACTGGTGATTTATTATTACTAAAATATGTTGTAATAGTTGATTGCGTTCCATCTGATCATGTATCTCTCTCATACGGCAATACATGTTTTGTTTTAAACCATCAATACTAGTTGAACTTTTATAAGTAATAATTGTTCGACATTTGTCGCGTAATAGAGCAGTTTAAACAACACTTCTCATAAATACAAGGCTAGATCTTGGACAACAAGATAAACACTGATCTGTCTGTTAAGTCTTTTTTAATGTGATTGTGGTATCGTTTTTCTTTAAAAGCTGTTCGAGATTAGTATGTATTAACAATGTAGAAACCATGATTTACGAAAGTAGAAGAATTCGATTGTGTACTAGGGTAGTATGTGATGATTTTTTATTACAACTTAATCTAGCGATATGAATTCTAGGCCACTATCCTAGAATTTGATTGAATTTTCATAAACCAATATTTACTTAAGAAAAATCGTTAATTTCTATAATTATTAAAAGATGTTTTTATTTTCGTTAGTCGAATCCTCTCAGTATCAGTGACTGTAACTGTCACAGAATTCCTAAATTTCTTACAGCTATGAATGTGAATGTGACTGTGACTAAAAAGTCATGGTCACACAAATCTCTGCCTAGATGTCTCTTATTATCCGACTGATTCCAAAAAATTTGATATTAGTGATTAGCGAATTCCCTTCGATGGATCTATTAAGACTATTAATAGGATAAAGAGAAAATACTTTTCGCGACTACCTGATCGATACCACAGAGAAGAAAAAATTGATTTATTATGACGTACAAAATACAGTTGTGTAAGAAGTTTACATTCGATTAGACTTTTGATATAGAAATCGTTTTTCGGTTTATGTTCAGTATTAGACAAATCTTGATGGATGCAACGTTGTAAGAGACATTTTTCTGTCGGTTGATTAGATGTCTTCTTTTCAACTGGCGTAAGTTGATTATATCAGAATTCGTGTCTCATGAACCTCTAAAGTATGATGGACCTCGACTCACTCTACAAAAGCACTTCAGAGATCTTTTTCCTATTTCTCGAAAAGCACATTTTTGCTTGTACTTTGTTAGAAAGTCGTTATTAAGGAAACGAGTTCTTTATCATAGACAGCTGTTTTGTCTGGCGCTACATGATAGAAAAAGTCTTCGGGAATATCATTTGAATGAGCAACATTCAACGATTATCTAGGTGTGAAAATATTTCAACCGCATGTAAAACGACCATGAACCCAAGTCGAACAAGACTAGTGACTTTCTCTTCCTCTTATTTGCACCATTGACTCTAGTTTTGAGAAACTGATTATAAAACAATCTCATTAGACAAGAGCGAAATATAGAAAATATGTGATTGTGTGGAAGCAAAGTACATAGTAGGTATCTTGAATCGTTAGTCTGATGTTTCAAAACTATATGTGAACACATGACTAAACACGTGCCAGAAAACATACAAATGCACAAATAAACGGATTGTATTTTGTATGACTCTCCCTTCAGTCGAGGAAACAGGAGAATGAGTAGCAATAATGACATCAACTATTAATTCCTTTATTCGATCAGATGCTGTATCCATTGAGCCACAAATACATGAAGTATCATTAGCGAAACGATCTGTTGGCAGATTCGCAGCACATCCTTTCAATGTTTGCCACGCTGAAGGACAATTGATTGATGACAAGAACGTCGTGCATATGGAAGTATAACTAGCACATGCATCAACTGAGCCTGATGCTGTATAAACCAATAAGTTTGGTATTCGTGATTTAATCTGTGAGTCAATAACAGTTTCAATTAATCTGTCTGACCCGACATCAAATCCTCCACATGCACAGATACCACTGAATGTTTGTAAGGTATTATCGATGCATGAACCACTTTGAATTTTCGACGCAGAGCAATTGATAGCATTCATGAGTATAGCACAGTTTTGAGCATATGCTCGACAGAAATCGAATCTTTCCACAGTTGTTTGCGTTTGAGATTGTCTTATAGATGAGATGGTTGAAGATTCAATACCGACAAATCCAATCAAAATAGGGACCATCAATGAAATGTGCATAGTTGATGATTATGAATTTCGTGTACCACTGATCGTTGTGCGTAAATTAACTGATCACTCCGTCGCTGCTATAAGATGTAAGAGAAAAAATTCAAACAATATTCTGTATAGCAAAAATAAAATAGTTGTTACACTATTGGCATAGAACTCGATGAAGAATCTGTTGATGAAAATCTTTGCTCAAGAAAAACGTAGAAAAAGAGGAAAACTGATAAATACGGACAACTTAGTTCTTTTAGACCCGTTCGTTCGATTGTTGAAATACGAGTACAAGTATCTTTTTGGGAGCAAAAGTACTCGTAATTGTTCACTCGGCGGTGAGATGATGAAGATGTCACACATATCAATCATCTATGAACTCATGGCTTTATTCACCAACAGTCTCCGACAGGAGAGAACAATGAATTTTCTCGTTAATACTTTAGAAGAAACAACCTTACCGTAAAGCAAACAATTTATTTATACCACATAAATAATCATAAATAAGTGCATGATCTAAATAAGAACGATAGTATAATTAAATGCCTCGAAAATGTTCTCTCTATATGTAATAAAAAGAATACTGTTTTATTTGTTCGTGCACACGAGAGATCCAAAACCTTCACTGCCGCAATGACGAAAAACATGTAATTGTATGTTATGGCGAACAATTCAAATACATGAATTATTGCTTTTTTTCAAGCAAGACGCATAAAAAAAATCAATTTAGTGACGATAGATATTTGACGAAACTATAGCACAGCATTTTCGTTTATTCATTCCGCTCGACCACCTAGCGTCTTTGCTGTATGAGACGAGAGACAATATATAGGCTTCCAAGTGTTTTATTCATGCTCAGCTGGTAAAACTATCAAAATATCCGAAATAAACGTTTGTAGCAGATTTGATAACTCTATTTGGATTATTGATACTCTTTATAATTTCATGAAATCAGGATTTCAAACGATTTACAGGTAACACAAATTTTTTGACTATCGCAGTATGCTTTAGTGGTATCGGTTCTATGATTCGTTTTAAGTGGGCACTCTTTACCACTATTATATATTAAACTAAAATGTTGTCAATTTAATTATCAACATTTCGTATGAAAACCAGAGGTATAATCAAGGAGGAAAAAGCGGACTTCAAGTGTGCGAAAGTACGCCAAAAGTATGTTTAAAGTACGACAGAGTACTTTAAAATTATAGAAAAGTACTTTAAGTACTTCGAGCTACTCTCAAGTAGTCAAAATTAACTGCAAGTATAAAGTCCGTTTTTTCTCCCTTGGGTTTAATCCATTGATACTCAAAGATGTTTCAAAGATAGAAACTCGTTATGGAAGAAAAGTTGAAAATTCTTGGAGTCGGTTTTTTTCCATTCTCATAAGTCATTTGACTAAAAAAATCTCAACAAAAACAAGCCACTTTCATTTTCGTCACGATTTTGATTCTCATCTTGATAATTGGAGCTCTCCTGCTATTACTTTATTCATGGAGTAGTATAGATCTGACTGCAGTGTATTTATTTCGAAAACAAGTAAATTGTTCACTAGTGATGTCATCATCTTGAAAGATATCTATTCGAGGAATAGATGACCAAGTATAACTCGAAACGAGAAGGCTATTGACGTCCAAATGATGGGATTATTTTTACTACCCATGATAAAAAGCATTGTTTATTTGTTCAAAATGATATACTACGCAGAATTGAAAAGAAAATTAAAACCTTCGTCGGACATGAACATGATGGTACATAATAGATGGTGTTGCGGAGAAATTGAAAATAGCTAACCGCACAAAATTGCAATTGGACTGCAGTAGCATTAAATTGCGATAAAATGTTTGTCAAGTGATTTTTCGTATGTCGTTCGGAAATGAAGTTTGAATAGTAACTATTTCTAGTCTGGCCATTAAATAAAGTATATGCGATAAGATTGACAATTACTCACGTTCATCATAAAAGATAGATACTAACGAAGCGGGTGCGGGTGTGGGTGTAGTTGTGGGTGTGAGTGTGGGTGTGGGGTGTAGGTGTAGGTGTGGGTGTAGCTGTGGGTGTGGCAGTAAGTGTTGGTGTGACTGTGGGTGTGGGTGTGGGTGTGTATTTTCGTTTCACCCACACAGCCACAGCCACACTCAGACCCATACACTCACACACGCACACACACACACACCCAGACCCATGCACCCACACTCACACGCACACTCACATCCACACACCCACACCCATACTCACATACCACCACACCCACACTCACAAGCCCACACTTACACCCCACCCACACCGCATACCCACACCCACACCCAGACCCAGACCCATACACCCACACTCACATCCACACTCAAATAGACAAGATATTTATTCGATTCAGAATCAAATTCAAGTTGCTCAACGAGAAAAACGACTCCTGGTTTGATCAATTCTTCTTCTTCATCATGATAATCAGACAATGTCGACACATCGATCGATCGCTTGAATGTAAATTCGATAATAAATAACACATTTCCAAACTGTTCTGCTTTTGCTCGATTTCGTGAACATGATGTAAAAGCTGGAAATAACGGACATAGGTCATCATCACTCCAGTTAGTTCTAGCCTCACCAAGGATTTTATGATAGCTTTCAATCATTTCATCGGTGAGGTTCGCTCCTCGATAAACGATTGTCGGATCACCAGGTTCTGACTCCATAATATATGTTTCCAAGAGAAGTGCAAAGGGTCCAAATGTTTGTACTTTGCTTAGCCATAAATGGCTATGCTCTTCATCTTCTACCAATCACATAGCTTCATTGAGTTTTTGATAAAGAAAACTTTCCATTGTATAAAGACGTGCACAGCATTTTTCGATCACTTCTTTCGAGTTTCTGCTCATTTTTCTCAATTGTTCCGCCATCCATTCCGCTTCACATTTTTTGTCAACTAATTTTCCTTCGATGATAAGACCAAGAGCAACATATTCGACAATTGTTGGAAGTTCATCTTCAAGATTTTCACATTGAAACTGGAATTTCTCTCTTGTTGCTCGAACGAATTCCAAAGTTGATGTAAATACATGATTTTTACGAAATGAAGCATTGAGTTTGATTGGATTCGGCATAAATCGAGCTTCTCTCAATCGTTGCTCTCCTCGTTCGCCCATCACAATTCGTTGGACAGGTCGTTGATTATTGGTATTGTTATTGTTAATCTGTACATTGTTGGAAAAGATAATATGATAGTCATCGAGTATAGCGATATCTTTTTCGGCCATAAAAGCCTCTTCTATAATCATATTTTCAATATCAGAATAGTTTTTCCATTCGTCGGGTTCAGTTGATGACCAAGGATCAATATTTGCCTTCCACATCCATGCGATGCCCCATAAACGTGCGATTGACAATTCGTTGTTAGCTTGTGCTGATTTACCAGGCTTAGGCATTATCATGCTGATAACTGATTCGGTAGCAGAAGATGTCGATGATTGATGTGATTGTATTGCTGACGGTCTGTTACTCATCAATATATCGACAAGTTCTTGTCGTCTCTTCATAGCTGATTTACTAGGAGCTTTCTCCATTGTGCATGGACTTCACAAATATATTAAATAAATATATAGTTTCAACTTATAGATAATCACTTCTTGGATGATTGTAAATATAATTTGAAGTAGAGCGACCGTTACTTGTACATAAACGATGAATGAATTAATAGATAAACGACTGACATTGGCATGGTTTTTCTTCCTTCTCTTTCATGTCAAGTCGATTTAATTGCAAACAAAGCAAAGTAAAGCAGTCAATGGCAAATATGAGCAATGAAAAAAGAACCAGTATTTTTTTATTCTCGGTTCCTGTTGCAGTCAGCTCCTTCTGAATACTTCGTTTCTTTTTCTTGCCTCTTTTTTTTTCTTTTCTGCTCTCTCCATTCCTGTTCTTTTTCTATATCTCTCTTTTTTTTTAAATTCTTTTCTCAAATTCTCTCTTTCTATTTGTTTTTCTCCCTATACCCTGTTGTCCTTCTTCTTGTTTTGCTCTCTTCACTCCGAAACTCAGCTGTCCCTTTAGGAACGACATGGTCATAAAGCTAAATAATGCTAATAATAATAAGAACCAGTATATTTTTCCTTTCACAAATCGTACTAGATTTTTTGGTACGACTTCTTTTTGAGTTCCATTAATCAACTAGTATTGGTAAATTCAAGTCCATATCGACTCATTCATAATATTCAGTATCGAATGAAAGTTTTCTATTTCTGCTATGAAAAAAAACACTGAACGAATAGATGAAATATGAAGAGGGGAAAAAATCGTATTTCATACTTTCGATACTTCTGAATAGTTACCTACTGCTAGATGCTTCCATTTTATATTCTGTATAATCTTTTGATCGATTGCTTTACAACTCGATAGAACACAGATGATATCATGTTTCAGCATTTGTCGTTAAATAGGTGTGGACAAGCTTTTGAATCATATTTAATTAAGGGAAAAATGAATTTATTTTATTTAACTAATCAAATTTGAAAAAAATGTTCATAAAATCATTAAGAAGTTAACGTTAACGATTTAATTATTCTGCAATACTTAATTCAAAATGATTAAGTTTATTGTTTATTAAATGAATTAAATATTTTTTGAACAATGTTTTATTAAGAAAAACGACTAATTGAAATGCATTGAATAGTGATGTTCATTAACTCTGATGAATGATTAGATGACCGTCACACTTGAAAGTGTGATGAAATCGATTTCAAAATTTCGAAAAAAAACTAAGACTTTGCGGAAATGAAACATTGAGAGCCAAAATTCAATGGGATGTGTGTGAGAGTGTGGGTATGAATGAAAGAAAGATTTGAACCTAAATCCACCCTGACACCCACCCATCCGAACATCAATATGTTTTATCCGTGCAATAGCAGAGAGACAGCTTCCTCGAGTGTAATTAGTCAATATTGTGGTGTACAGCTGATGCTCATTTTTGCAGGTTTTCGTTACCCGATTACTGATAGCGTAACTGGCTAGTAACAGTAATTTTCCTCCCTACTGATGACTTTACACAGTTCCTGGAAAATATACAGTTCACACAATTGAGAGTTGCCAGAAGTCTAGTAGAAATATTTACTGGTAATTTCTGATAAATGAACTAAAAAGCAAAGTCAATAGAGATAGAAAAAAAGCTGAATGTGTTTTAGATTTGTTAGCTTAAAGAACTGTGTTCATTTTTTCTTTTCTTCATTACAAATACTTGAAACATTCTGATCTTCTGCTTCATATTTATTTTACAAACATTATTTTTCAAATAAATATTTAACTAAATATTTCATCGCTTGAAAACAAAATATTTGTCAAAATAATGTTAGTACAAATTGTCATTTTATTGAAGATAATTGTTATGCATAATAAACCTTTTACCTTGAATCGTTTTTTTTTGCATAATTGTAGTCAATACATTCTTAATATTGTAATTCAAGCCGACTGTGAAGTATTATTCATTGCTATGTTTGCATGGTCTTATCAAATGTATTTTGTATCAAGGAGGTAAATAGTACTCGATCATAGAACGTTGGTGAATCATTAAAGTTACGAATAATGATATTTCAACAAAAAGTTTTGACGTTTATATTTCTATGGTAACATTGTATGAAATCTTACAGAGAGAAAAAAGATGAAAGTAATGTAATTTTACCTGGCACTTCAAGAATATTCATATCACTATTTCTGATATATTCTATAACCAACTAACATATATGATCTTGAAAGTTTCGAAATTTTAATATCGTTTTGAAAACCATAAAACTCTTTTCTTGACTACTTTTACATTTTTCGTTTCATTGAAACTACTTCTATGGCCAAACTTAAATCGAAAATATTTCATAATCTTTTTTAAATTTAATGTAGTACTTTTGCGTTTTTCAATCTATCATAACAATCAATACATAAGACTAAATTGGAATACTTTAAGTTTGATACAAATTTTGTAGCCTTCAACAATAACATAGTATTCTTCCATTTTCGTAGGCTTCACTATATATCTCTCGCAAAGCTTATGTATCGCTATATATAAAACATGAAAACAAAAAAGTGTTTATCGATACCTTCAAGAAAAAATAAAACTGTAGTTCATTAGTAAGTAACCGAGATAACAGCAAAATTGTGTTTGTATCCTTGCAACTATTATTACTTGACTGATGAAAACTAGCCTGAATGAAAGTGTTCTTATCTTAACAGTTACACCTATTCAATGTTGGTATTTGCTTTGGATTCATTTATCTATATATAGAGAAGCATATGCTTTGTTAGTATTCTAAGTAAAAAAAAATGTTAAAAGTCACAATATTTATCCAATAAAGTCTACAATTCTTTTCTAAAGAAAAAAAGAAAACGAGCAATGGCTTTCGGAGAACATAGCAACAGGCGTATTCAGATGGGATTGATTATAATTGGTTTGTTTGTAATAATTACTCTTGCTCTTGCAGCTGTGACTCTTGGTACTCTAAACAAAAGATTCAATTATCTAAATCAACAGGTAGATGGACTTCAAGAACTAGCATCTAGAATTGCGAACCGATTACCCACGGCATTCACAATAGCAACAACTTTGCTTTCGACTACGACAATGACTACGGATACCCTTACAACATCAATGACGACTGCAATCATGACTAACACTACGGCTTCAGATACAACAATGGCTTCGTCTGGAACTTAAACAAAAAGATAGTCTAGCTTAATACCGTGATAGTCGCTTCATTATGTGTGGTTGTTCATTGATCTTCAGATATTCTTTGTATTTGTCACTTCCTCATCTCTTCTTTGCATGGTTCTTCTTTTCTATTCACACTCTTAAATAAAAAAACCACGCAATCAAATTATTGCATTATCATCAACAACGGTCATTAGTTTATCGTTGCTGAATTCAATACTTTCCATAGTCACTTGAAATATAAAAAAAACTAAATAGAACGATTTTACATTGCGCGCATGCGTATAAAACATAAAAACAATACACACAATTTATTTATTAAAACAGGCAAATGAAAATAATGAATCAATGACCGTGTATGGTAAAATATTTTAAAATAAACATATTCAACATGATATCGAGTTAATGCACTCCACAACGTTGTTTCTTTTTCAATTAAAAATCTCTGTCAATGGATATTTGATGAAGAAAATATTTACGTAAAAAAAGCGCAGTATGTTGAAAAATGTCAATGCAGTCACTTATCTTTGGTCTAAAACATATGAGATAAGGAGGAATTTATTGAGTAGTCTCATTGTTGATAATGAATTTATATTTTTCAGCTCACCACACAATTTCTTACTTGACTTAAATTGATGGCATGTCTAGGAAAAAAACCTTAAAGTATCATATTATTCACTGATAAAAATTACAGTCTATTGCTGATAGTTGACGATTGTTGTTTGCTCTTCAAAATCTAATAAAAAAGTACATGGAATGAAGATTCGAATATGTTTTGTGTTTCTTGTGTATAAGTAGTATCTGTAGGAGAACTACTTTTACTCGTCTCGTAAGTTACATATTTGGTTTCAGCTTGATAGGGACGACACTAAGGATATCGAAGCAAAAAATCAAAATAGTGAATTCTCAAAAAAAGTTTTTCTGTGAAAAAGTTTGGTTCCATATGTACATTTGTACGAGAGTTACTGAAGAAATTTTATGATGAAAACCGTGCTATATTAGGTTCTCACTGAATACTTCTAACTTAGTGAATAAACTAAGGTAACGAATAACAATAATAGGAATACTGATAAATATTAGTATCTAAAACGAAATAGTTTGAAGATAGATGGTGCTTCTGAAAATCTAAGTCAATCATTCTTGCAACACAGTATATAACGCGGTCGTTACAAACAAGAAAAACCAGTTGAGAACTGAATTTTGCTTTTGTATCTCAACAAAAGATTATTTCGTTTTGATATCGATTTTATCATACTATAAAAAGTAGTCAAATTTACAGTTAAAGAATTGCCCATGGCGTAAATTTCTGCGAAAAAAACGCATTTTTCCATAGTTGCGAAACGCGTTAATGCTGACCGGTTTAACGCATTTCACATCTGCTAATACGAACGCTGTGAAACGATCGTTTTTCTAAAAACGTTTCGTAGCGTTTCTCTAACTGTAGTGTCTTATATTCTAGATGGAAAAAAATGAAAACCGTCAAGTACTTCATGCACTTTGAGTTGCAGATACAATTAATTTACTCGCTTACATTTTTCATACACCTTTAGAGCTATAACTTAGATCAATTTTAATAAAGCCAACACATAGATTCGAACACGAGAACATAAGAGTAGAAGACATGTGTACAAACCGTTCAACTAAAATAATCTAATGATATAAGTGTTTATTCTATAGTCTTTCAGAGTCTTCCGTAAACTTACTATAGATTTTCAGTATCCCAAACCATTAAATTAAAAATTATCATTTCCTTGGTGCCTATACCCAATAACGAGTTTGATCTCCTCTTGGTATGTTTTTTTATTTGAACTTGTTTAAATTTAAATTTAAATACCCAATTGAAACGATTTTAATTAATTTAAATTGTATTTAATATTTAAACAAGTTGAGTCTCTTAGATATAAATATTAAGAAATTTAAAAATAAATTTTTTGAATTGTTTTCTTTATTTGATAGATTTTTGTATATGTAAATTCGTCATCCTTTTATCCAAAAGTATCACTAAATGCAAAGAATCTTCTTTTGTAAATCGAATATTCTTTTCATTAATAAGTCACGTTTACATTAACAAAGTACGAACTAAATTCATATTTAATAGTATTGTACACAGTATCATTAGTCACTATCAAGTAGTCCAAATATGAATTCATACCAATAATTATTTAAATTATAAATAACTCGAGATTCTTTTCTTCACAGATAAACAAACAAAGTTGTCGTACACATTACGCTAACATCAGTCTTTACTAAATCTTTTCGAGTTGTTCAATATTTAAAACAATGCTTGGTTGAACGTTACGAAACACGTTTTCTTTCAATAAAAACCTAGTGAAATGAGTTTTCAAGGAAGAAAAAAATATTTTTCTTACACTTTGATGTTCAATATTAGTCTAACTACCAATCAGACTTATATAACAGTCTAGCAGCCTAAACATTTAGAAGAATTCGATTTTAATTTTGCGTTTGGAAAGTTTGGGTCATAATTTTCATGTTGAGAAACAGTGCAAGGAACAAAATATTCAAATCCCATTTAGTATAATTTCTAAAATAGTGCCAGAATTAGCTTTGCTTAACTCGTACGCTTTGTACAGATAAATTCCTGCAAGATTCTGCATGCAAAACGGATATATTTTGCATCATTTCAAACAAAAACGATGCAAAATGCGTTTGAAAAGGAAACGCGTTTCACATTTCTCCGAATCTGTGTCTCTGGAACGCGTTACCTATCGATCGAAATGCGTTCGACATTATTTTACTTCGGCAACGCTTCGAAACGCAATCTTGGAAAAACGCGTTTCAGATCGTTTCAAAAACGACAGCAGCAAAACGCATTCTATCGAAGTAAGAATGCTGTGAAACGCGTTCTATATTGGAAAAACGCTGCGAAACGCATGCTGCAATCTCAGAAACGCGTTACGCAGCCCGTTTCCTTGAATATTTTACTCCATGGGTGACTTCAGAAAAAATACAAAGCAGCATATGAGTCACTTCAGATATATATAGAAGCGAGCTTGCATCATTTGTTTATAGAAAGTAAACAGTTCTAAATAAATAGACTGGTAGAGAAACGAAAAACTCTTTTAGCTTCATTTAATAATCTGTACCACGTTGTATTGTTTAATAAACGAACAAAATATTAGGTAAAATAATTATAACATTGAAATAAATAACAGTGGTGATAGAACAACTTTATTAATTAATTAGACGTTTCAACATACTACGAAGTCATTATCAATAACGAGTAACCAACGGATTATACCGAACAATATATAAATTGATACATTTGAATGCCATTTTTTAAAAACCACCAGAGAAAATTCTAATAAACGAACCAAATATTAGGCAAAATAATCATAATATTGATAATGACTTCGTAGTATGTCGAAACGTCTAATTAATTAATAAAGTTGTTCTATCACCACTGTTATTTATTTCAATATTAGGGTGTGGGTGTGCATTTTCGTTTCACCCACACCCATACATCCACACCCGCACCCATGCATCCACACCCACACCCACACCCTGTACTGAGTAAACTCAATTACAATGAAATATTACATCGACTTTAATCGAAACTTGATACTTTTAATAGATTTTGTGTGATTATTTTTCAATAAATCGATTTTAATTAGATGATTAGCCTTTTTTTACATGTTATATAATGCAAGGTTCCCTAAAACTTATCTACTCTTGAAAATAATAGAAGTTCTGGGATCTTTTATTATGGAAGGTTTTAGCGGTTATGACAGTGAAAAAAAAATTGAAAATAAACCTGGATGAATTATTGTAGGAGTTACTGTATATTCGAAAAGATCAAAACATTCTGATTCTACCTAACTGCTTCTGGCCCCAATCAGATATTTTCAAGCTGAAAAATACGTGAGTATTTTTTGATAGGCTTTTGGAGTTACAAATTAGTTAAAATTAGATTGAACAAAATTATAGTAAAAAACAGAAAGAATTCATTTCAGTATGCAATATTTGTAAGCATATGAATAAGTAATATGACATCGGATTGTCTTTTTTTCATTATCATCATCATTCCCTTCATCCATGAAGCATAGATAAATAGAGTCATAATCACTTGTGCCAATAGTTTCAAAGAAAAACAACAATAATACTTAGTAATTTAGATGCTTATGTAAATTATTTTTTTCTTACAACCAGTAGTGGGTGGGTGTGGATGTAAGTGTTAATGAATAGAACATGCACACCCACATCCATTCGATCTTAAATGGTGATGTCGCTGACTATAACCAATGGCTATACGCACAATCATGGAATCAGCTTATTTTTTTTCATAGCTTTTGTGCAACGATAGAATATTCTGTTCGGTTTAGAATTGAATACAGGAGCTAATAATCTGATGATGGTCTTCGTTATCGGTTTGTTTCATGTTGCTATTTCTCTCTTCTTACTTCTATATGTTTAATACAGAACAAAAAGAAATATATCACAATAAAACTATAGATTTTTAATCAAAAGATAAGTACAACGATTAAAAAAAACAGAATCAATGCCGTAACAATACAGAGTGAAACATAAGAGACATGACAGCATGAGATAGTGATCAGACCAAAATGAACTGACTCATATTTGAATGATTGCATTCAGTATCTGCACTGCCGCAACCATTGATCCAACTATCAACACCAGTGCAAACATCAGACAACGTGTTGATCTGAGTCCAATCGATGTTCTCGAAATTCAATGATATTATGGATGTGCTGTTCCAACTTCACCGCCTACGACAATTGTCACCACTATCATTTCGAGTACTTTTGAGTGGTGTGACTTGACGAATACAAATCGCAGTTGCAGTTCTCTCATGTTCAATTTACACAACTTCATTTTATGTTTCATTTCAGTAGCCTATTGACAGAAGTTTCTGAGGGATTAAGAATAATCCGAATAAAAAAAAATGAATGGTTATTGGTTTTTACATTTTTGTCGTTATTGATTTTATATCGATAGTATAATTTGTGCGAAAACAAGATTGTTGAGAGTTTTCTTTAAATATTCCACGAATTTCATTCAAATGTTATCATGTGTAGATGATTAAGAACTGTACTAAGGTTCAAATCGACTAATCAATTTTATCTTTTTGACTTTTGTCTCAAAGTGTCTGATTAGTGAGAATGATTGATTCACACTACTTTCATATTCATCATCTGTGAGTGAAGTATTTTATGAAATGCAGCTGAATCTACTTTGAATTACACGATATTTTTCTCATTCGAAAAAGTCTTGAAAATGCAAATGTATCAAAATGTTTTTTTTACCTAATTGAAAGTTGTCGAATTATTTTACAAAGTTCTTCACGTAGAGTCTTGATAAAAGATATTGTGAAGACAAAATGAGAACCTCGAACATGATTTGGCTATACTGTTTACGTCGTTCAACTTTCGATTAACAAATAAAAGGAAATATATACTTCAACAGAAGACCGAACACATGACGGAGTACTAATTTTCCAGACCATTTCTGAAGTCACTGAACTATGAAGCTATACGAGGAGCAGATAACTTCTATCTGAACAGCGTTTATATATCGATCCCTTTATTAGAGTGAAACATATCAATAAGTTCTTTCATAAAGAATGTTTAATATAACGTTTATTGTGTCATAATTTGTTGGTTTCTTTCTCTTTTTGATCGAATTACTTGATATTCATTTCGAAGAAGTCGATAAATCATTTTGATAAGTTCCATGATTGAGAGAAGACTAATTCCAATCCATAGACCAGTTTAACCTCCGATATTTGATAGAACATCAACTAGACTCATTTGTGCTGATTGTGTATTATTTTCAATAATAGCTGTTTCGCGTACAACACTAATAGCAAGATAATTCTCATGAATCCGTTCACGCCATGTAGTTGACCAATCGGATGGCAATGGAATCGAAGAATTTTCAACAAATTTTTTTATGCCAGACATTTACCATTCGAGTGGTGTTAATAGTGAAGATTTTTTAAAAAGAAAATCTGTTATTGAACATTCTTGTGAACAGTAAGAATCAGGATCATTTTCATCCGATGGTGTTGCCAAGTAGGTATCCGCAGCTTGATTAGTGCAATTATCGGTTAAATCGCAAAGAGGTGCTATGATAATATTGTTTGTGCCTGGCAAAATAATCGATAGAATTTTCCAAATATAAGGATTAACACGACCACATTGTTGATAGCTAGAATAGAGATAGATATTATTCTTATCGCAGTACCAATGTTCTAGGATAACTTCTTCGAATACTGAATGGATAAGCTTCTAAGCTATATCGTTTTTCACTTGGTCTTAGACTAAGAACGTTCTTCCCATTGTTTTTCACCGACTACCTCTCAATGGATTGGTCTCTTCTCAGTGTTTTAAATTTAGAATTTTTTCGTTGGAGAGAACATCGCAGATTTCTCTTTGAGAACTCGTGAACTTCGAAGGTTACGCCTTCTCAGCATTCCCTTTGGATAAAACACTGCCTCTTCTAGTCTCATCGTATGCGTCATCCACTCTCTCCCTGGAGTATTTTAGAAGGACGAGTTGCTGAGAGGATCAGCCGTGACAAAAACCACGTTTGTCAAAGGAAAATAATTTTTTTCCCGTACTCTCTGTAGGACATTTTTTCCTTAGGGAACCCTGTGCCCCCTAGCTAAGTCCCTGCATTATCTTCTTTTCGAATGTAATCATATTTTGTGTTAGTCCAAAGGCGAGTAATCAAGCATTGATGTCAAACAAATACTCTCATTACTGTCCGATTGAATTAGTCGCCAATATAGACTCTGGTTCATCAGGATGAATGCTTAATTGTCGGCATAGCACATGCAATAGATATTAATCAACAATTATTCATAGTCAAATTTAGATTACATGAATATTTCTCAAGTTATTTTCTTTGAAAATACTGACGTAAAAATCTGCATGGCAGTTCGAAAACAAAGCGGTTGTGAATATTCATAGTCAGCTATTGGATAATTGTTCAATACAGTTTTCATCCAGAGTGGAACTTCATTCGAACATGTCGTATATGGTGAAGATAAAAAGTAACTTGTCTTCGTTCGATAGCTTAATTTATGTTTTCGTCCAGGATTTAAGTTCAAACCGGATACATTGAGAAGAGGAACTTTTCTGTTATCATGTATGAGACATACTATACCAATACCTGGATAAAACAAAATTAAGATCTTTCATTAAAAAAAACATCTACTGTTTACTTACCGTCTACAAAATAAGGTACATATTGATTACTATGAACATAGAGACCTAATTCAAGTCTTCCATCACCACCATTCTCATTTCCATAGCGTATACTATTAACACTATCCTTTTTCAATTTAGCATTAAATGTATAGCAGAGTCCATAGGCTGATGTTGTAAATGAAATGAAATCTGCTGCTGAACAATGTTGACTGTTGTAAGAACATGTATAGAGCATTGAAGGTAATGGATAGAAAAATGATTCTATTGGTTCATTTCTATTCAATTTATATTGTATAAAACTTCCAATATACAGGGTGGTAAATAATATTATTCCAGGGGGGTAACAGTATGATCTCGAATCGGAGATATCATGAATTTTATACCAAATGAAAGCCCGTGAAAAATGGGGTTTAGTGATAGTAAATAGTAAGACTTTGAAGAACTTTCGTGTACCAAATTTTTAAAAACAACGAAATTTTCTTTCAAAAACACGTTAAAAATCATTTTTCATACATTTTGAGACATTGAAAACGAACATTTTTTATGAAAACGAAAGAGAAATGATAACGATGATGATATATGACTATGACTCACACAATAAGATGGTTCTTTGGCGTTCTGTTCTTCTCTCCACGTGATACTAGTTATTTGAAAAATTTTTTCGTTCTCGGACTGTCTGAAAGTTATAGTCGAGTGAAATCTCAGTGTTTTTTCGTTTGTTATTTCAAATGGCTGGCGCTTATGATACCGAACAACAAAGAATGATTGATAGAATTAAATGCATTACTTTCCGAGAAGCTCGTGATGCTGGTGCAACATTTATAAATAGACAATGGATTGCCGACAAAATTCACCGTACGACTCGATTTGTTACAGAATGGTGGGAAAAATCGTGTGGCCAATGTTTTGCTGATTATTCGAATGCTGGTCCTAAACTCAAGTTATCGAGAGCTGCTCAGGACATTATTCGTGAAGCAAGTGGTCACCAACGGAAAAGCGGTTCTGTCGTGGCGAAAGAGATTGCAAAGAAACAAAAAGAATATGTTACTCGACAAACAGTTAATAACTACCGTCGTAGGGAAGGATTAAAGCCTTTTCATGTTATTTCAAGACCGTTAAAATCTGAAACTCATATATCAGATCGATTATGGCTCTGTGATTGGTTGAAAGATTGGACTGAAGAAGATTTTCTTCATCTGGCACCATCAGATGAATTTTATGTTTGGACAGTTCGCAAACCAAATTATCAAAATGATAGGATTTGGGCAAAAAGTGTTGAAGATATTGAAGACGATGAAAGGTATCGCGAAATGGTTAAAAACCAAGCGTGTATCGGTATTTTTATCATTTTCACCGCGAAAAAAATGCATTGGGTGATTAAAGACAAAGGTGAATCTTGGACCGGTCAATATTTTCGTGACATTATTTTAATGCAACACGTATTTCCATTCCTCACCGACGAGGAAAACGTAATTGATCTGGATAATGTGATATTTGTTCACGATAAAGCACCGTGTATGCGAGCAAACATGACTCAACATCTGATTAGAGATAACAAAATCGAGTTTTGGGGCAATGATATTTGGCCTGGTAATTCGCCCGATCTCAATGCGGCGGAACATATTGGATCAATAATGAAAGATGAAGTTGAACAAAAAATGTTATCGGAAACTGGACATAATCGATATAGTGAAGACACACTTAAAAAGCACATTGCGGATGTTTTGACGGACATGGAAGAAAATACCGAATTGTTTGAAGCTCTTTTATGTTCGTATCCATCTCGACTTCGTGCAGTAAAGAGTGCTAATGGTCGTCATACTGATTATTGATTGTACTCAATAAATAATAAGAAAATAAACAGTTGTACAACATATAGTTTAGCCCCGAACTTTTTCGATGAACTGATTTTATAATATTTTATGTCGATAAAAATCGTAACGTTTGATAAATTAATACAAGAAAGTTCTTCAAAGTCTTACTATTTACTATCACTAAACCCCATTTTTCACGAGCTTTCATTTGGTATAAAATTCATGATATCTCCGATTCGAGATCATAGTGTTACCCCCCTGGAATAATATTATTTACCACCCTGTACGAAGCTTGAAGTGAAGACAATGTTGTTGTGTCATTTGTATTTGTCAAATTTAATGTCTTCGTATAATTTATGAAAGGTTCAACAAATTGATCAAAAAGAATTTTTCCAATATTACAAAAGCTAAACGCTGGAAAATATTGTGGCCATTCAGGAACAATATTCACATCTATTTGTGTTGGATATTCAAGATAGGCTAAAATTGCTTTTATAATAAGATAGAGCATAAAACCAGTACAAGTTAATAACGAAATCAACCAAAATAGACAATTATGTAAAGTTTGCTGGGAGCCATACCCGGTAAACCATGTGTGGATGTGTTCAAACAGAATTCATGAATAATTGAACTTCGACGAAGTTTATTCTTTTCGTTTTCCGCTTCTAGTAGATTGAGTGGAATTGCGGTCGATAAATGTCCAACTGTTGTCGACATTGTTTCTGAAAACAAAAAAAAACAAATAGTAGTATACATATACATGATAAAGACATATTTCATATAGATGCTAAACGGGAAGTTGTCTTTTATAAAACGCCAATCAATTAGTTGTAACACATTTATTATTCGATATGAATAAAATTTTCTGTCATCTTACCTTTATTGCTTGACATATGTACGATTGAAATGAATATTGCTTTGTTTCCCTTCTTGTTTCTCTTGAGTATTCTAATGCAAAAGAAAGCTAGAAGAATAAGTAGTAAAATGATTTCAGGCGAGTAGAATATTTTATTTTGTTGAACTATGCAAACACTCATTGCCGATTGAATGTTTACTGAAAGAAAAAATGAAATAATTGGAGATTATAGTAGGTTTCTCATATCCAACAATTCATCATTTAATTAATGTTTTCCGTCGAAGAAAAATCTTGCAAACACAATAATTGATGAAAGAAATACCTCGTAGATCTTGCTTTTGAAATGTATGTCATTTGTACTCATTGACTTTGATCGAATATAATCTGTTTAAAGAAAAGTATTGTTAGAGAAGACTTTCGAGGAAGCATTCACAGGTATTCGTTCACTTTTAAGTAGAAATAATAAGTTATTGTTGCCAAATTGTTATTAATAACAATAACAATAACTTCTCATTAGAAGTAGTGATCAGTTACCATTCATAGGTGACTGGTATCGGAAGTCTTATGCGTTACATTATTTTCAACACCTCTTGGACGACAATAATGTAGCGCATAAGATTTCTGATAAGAGTTGTCTATTAACAGTAACTGATTACCCCTAATGAGAAGTTGTTGTTATTGTCATTAATAACACTAATAATAAATTCTCATCCTTACTTTTGAGCCGAGACTTAGTACATCTTGTAGATCTTAGTGCAATATGTCTATCATACAAAAGTTCGTGGTTCTAACCTGTTGCTGAAGAGATCGCACGTTTTACTATTACAGCTATGAGAGTCATCTCATCAGGAAAAATCACTATCTCAGCCGATATAAGTTGAAGTGAATTGAGATTTTCCTTACATATAGTTGTAATCATGTGGAAAATGATGTGAAGGTTTAAGCTCAAATGACTGTGGAAAGACTAGTTATCCTCAATGTTAACTTGATTTTCAATGTCCATAACTATATTTTTCAATTATGAAGCATTTGAAACTGTATTACGAGATTGTTGCTTACTATTCGAAAAGCTTCAGTCATATATTTTGTAATTCTAAGGAGCAGTGTAACTATTGTCATTGCAAATCATGTTAACATTGACGATAACTGGTTTTTCCAAGGCCATCTGAGCTGAAATTTTCACATTATCTTCCACGTGATCAAAGCTAAGTACATGTTCAACTTGAAACTTGAATAGTTGAATAATTGAATTCAATTTTGACACTACTGATTGTTAATCATCTTTACTCAAACCCATCCGATGATGATATATGTGCGTCAATAGCTCGAGAACATTTCCAAATACATCTGGATTATGTTCGAGTTCACTTGCGATCCATCGCTGAATATCAAAAAAAGGATAAATATACTCATCATTACAATAAATCAAATGATATGATTGAAATAACATGTAAATACAATAAAAACCGTCTTAGTATATACATTCAAATATTGAAAACAATCCGGATCTCATGCTATTCGTGGATGGCTTCTTTCTGTATCGTCTTTTGTCGTGCATTGTTTTATCTTGAGACTTCTTAGAATCTTTTTGTTTGAGTCTATGAATGAGATTTTTCGAAAAGCACTTTGATACTCTGGTGACACGACATTTTCGCGAAAAATGAATTTTCCTCTCTTTTCTTTGTTAAGTTAATGCAGTTGCTAAAACTTCATTAACTGTCCTATGACTGTGCCTGTAGGCTGTGGGTATATGCGTCTGTGAGTGTGTGAGGTGGGTGTGAATGTGGCTGTGAATGAAGAGAAGAACTACATCTACACCCACACTCACCCGCATACCCTAACCTCACACCCACACCACATCCACACACTCAAGCCATCCTTTTCTTTGATGATAAAATTCAAAATGAACAATTCGAGAAATCGACTACAGATTCGGATTCTTCGACTCCAATTTGCTTTTATCAACCATTATAGCAGGTGTCTGTCTTCTAAATATTCGAGCGTGTGACTCAACACGGGCTTGGACATATAAAAACAAGCATACAAACTCATTTTATTTCATATGACCCTCCTTTTAGACAAGGGAATAACTACCCTTAACAAGTCTTAACTATTATTAACTAGTCTTAAGTGCCCTTAGCTGATCTTAACTACATTTAATTAGTCATAAGTACCCTTAATTAGTCTTGACTACTCTTAACAAGTCTTGACTACCCTTAGTTACCTTAGTTACTTTAGACTCACTCTACTACCTTTAAGTTCATCTGACAGATTTGACTTTTGATCCCGACAAGCAAGAATACAAACAAAATCATTTTATTTCATATGACCCTCCCGTCAGTCGAGGTAATAACCATTTTTTCAAAAAAAAAAAGACTTCGAAACTACTTTAAGAATTAGATAGGTTGTTATATACTACAGATTCGTACGAAATATGTCTCGATGAATTTATTTTCGCCGGTGAAAAACAAAGCAAGACACACCTTTGTTTGTTGTACACTCGAATCATCTAAATTTGACTGGACAAGCTATGCAAAACTGTATAACAGTATGATACACATAAGGAATGATTTTCTTTCGTTGAAGGGTGAATAAAATGAAGCACTTTTTGAATCTTTGTATGAGGTCCGAAATCGTCAATGATAAACCCATAACAGGTTGAGTAGTAAGTACTTATGTTAAAAAATCTATCTAAATTTTTGCATAGTATATTTCTCGACAAGTTTTTCTCATTAAAGTATTGTAGTTGGTAAGCATTCTCTTCAGTAATTATCATGCAGTGTTCTATGTCATTTTTTCAACATAGATTGAAAAAGTTCATCATCAGCATTGTTATGTGTATGAGATTGATCAAACGTCAAACTGCAGTTTAGAAAAATCGATCTAAGGTACTGTAGTTTGATCAAAAAATCAACTGTTTGTCAATAATAAAATGCGTAGAACAAATTGAACAATGCAACTTTATTCTGTGTCAGACTTTTTTAGGCAAAGCTTCTCTGAATGTTCAACGAAGTGTATTTTCATTTTTAAAATAGTTCACTGATGATCATTGTAAAGTGTTTTGATCAAGCATTTTATAATAAGCTTCACGTCGTTGTACCAATTCGGCATGAGTACCATGTTCCACTATATGTCCTCTATCTAGTACATAAATCAAGTCACATGAACGAATAGTTGAAAGACGATGAGCAATCGTAAGTGATGTTCGACTAGGATCTTCTGTTCGAGCTTGCTCAAGAGCTTCTTGTACAATCTATAATTGAAAAATGAAGATGAAATGTTAGTAGAGGAATCGAGAAAAAACTCACTTGTTCATTTTGTGAATCCATGGCACTTGTGGCTTCATCTAAGAGCAATACTTTAGGTTGACGAAGAAGAACTCGAGCAATAGCAACACGTTGTTTCTCACCACCAGACAGAAACCTCCCTTTCATTCCTACTTTTGTTTCATAACCCTAACAACAATATCATACAATAGTCAGAAATCTATTATATAATTTGTATTGTTTCACCTGAGGCAATTCTTCAATAAATTGATGAATATTAGCTCTACTTGCTGCATTGATAATATCTTCCATTGGAACATTTTCTAAACCATATGCTATATTTTCAGCAATTGTTAAATCGAACAAAATTGGTTCTTGACTGACGAGTCCGAGATGAGAACGAATCCACTGAAGGTTTAGTTGTCGAATATCGATGCCATCAAGAAGCTAGATTAATTGGACCAATCTAATATAATTATTTAAACTATATGTTGAAGAAATACTAACTATTTGACCACTTGTAACATCATAGAATCGTTCCAGGAGTTGAATAATTGTTGATTTTCCACATCCGGATGCACCTGTATGCATCGTATTGTGTAATCAAGACTTAAAAGAACAACATTTAAATCAAACTTACCAACAAGAGCCACATGTTGACCTTATCATGAAATAAAAAGTAGTAAAACTATGCTTAAATTGACACATGTTGCACTTACTTGGCTTGATATTCAGTTGAATTTTATTAAGAATAATAGATGTTGGCCGAGTCGGGTAGACAAATTTTACTTGATCGAATTTTATCTCTCCGCGGAAATCAACCTAAGCGAATCATAATATCCATGCTATGTGCATGCTTTAAAAAAATAGTTGTTTTCTATATTCTCTTACCAATTCTTGTCCTTCTGTAGATGTATTATCGATAGCTGGTTTTCGATCGAATAAATCGAAAAATGCGTCTGCAGCTGAGATTGATGCAGCGATACGCTTGGATCTAGAATGAAGATGGTGAAAGAAAAAGATACCAACTTGAGTATGAGAATATTACAGCACTCCAACGAGTTTTATTGCTTGTACTGAAAAAACAGCAAAAGCACAGGCCCTAATAGAATGTAAAGATAATCAAAGTATTGTCCCTCGATTGTCAAACTGTTGCTACAATTACATTATAATACTGTTTGAGGTGAGTTCATTCTTTTCAACAAGGATAAGAGCTCGCCAATACACAAACGCCGTAATGTATACATCTCGTGCCCAGTATATGCCATGTGACATGGAAAATACTATCAAAGGTTTCCAAGACAACCTATGAGAAAATAAGATTAATGAAAATTTTATACATGTATAAGATTCGATGAACCAACATGAATACTTGATGTGCAAATTCCGAATATTGTTGTAAAACTTCTTTTTCTATTGACAACTGTTTTATTGTACGCATGTTAGAAATAACTTCAACAGCAAGCTGCAGAAATGAAACACATGATACATATAGTGCATTTGATTTATCAAATAGGTTCTTATAAACTAATTTTTCCTACTGAAAACTAATTTATCAGCTAAAGCTGATCTTACCGTGCTTGCTCGTCCGATAATGTAATTAGATTGTTGATTTAGCCATAGATTTAACCGTACATCGCCACAAACGATTATGAATAGAATAAAAAAAGGACCAAACACGATCACTGTCAATTGCCAATTGATCAAACATCCAAATAGAATTCCAAAAACCGACAGTGCGAGACTTTCACAGATGAGTCCTAGTCGCGTACCAGTCATCTCTTGAATATTTGAGGCATCAGAAGAAAGACGAGTACAAATCGCACCAGAACTATTTTCAGGTCGATCGAAGTAAGCAACTTCTTGTTGAAGAAGACATGCAAAAGCTTTCGAACGAATACGTTGTGTCAATTTCGATCCTGCTATGGCAAAAGCTGCGCACTACAGAAAAGAGTGAATTAGTCATGCATGAATTTCAGAAGCAGCATCTTTACCTGAAAGAAACGAACAATCAATAAAACAATACCCAAAAGTAAAAGAAGAAAACTGCTAATCAACACTTGATGACGTTGTTCAGCGTTTGAACAATATTTGAATGCCTACTCAGTAAATAAATCGATATAAATCGATGTATATTGTAAATATCTTCCCTAGTCTCAATCCTGCTCATTCCTTGAAAAGTCCTGGAAGAATCGATCAGAATCCTGAGTCTCAAAGATCCTATTTCAATTTCTGATAATTCCTGCTCCCAGGATTTCTCACGCTTAGATAGGATCCTAAAAGGGATTGCTTGCGATTTCTGTCCAGATTTATTTAAAATTTTAAATACAGGACCCTACTAGGATAATATATTGATCCTGCTTAGAATCCTTACAGAAATAACTGAATAGGATTCTGCCAATATTTCATCAAGTTTTAGACAGGATCTAATATAGAACTTGACACAAGGATCCAGTCAACAACTGTTGCTAAATCAACCGACAATCTTAACAAGAATTCACCAGGAAGATGTATCAGTGGCTATGGCAGTAAGGTGACATAAGATGAACTCACATTCACACCTACAACTACAATTTGTTTCGTGAACTATTATCAACTCGAAAACAAGTCTTGAACTGCTAAGGATCCTGATTGAATCATGTTTCAAATCTTGCCAGGATCCTGGAATTCCGTGGCTACACGCTTTCTCCAGAAACTAGTGATATCCTGTCAGGATCCTAATCCAAAAACCGCTATAATTTGTTCAGGATCATGATTGAATCCTGTTTCAAGTGCTGCCAAGATCTGGAAAATTCGTGACTACCCGCTTTGTTAAGGCTTTTGTCGTTTACCCAAGAAAAATTAGTGCAAATTCTTGAAGGACCCTGATTGGTTTTCTCAAGGATATGTACTTAATTGAAAAACCAATAGTTTTTTCTAAAGAAGCATAAATTTTATCCCTATCAGGATTTGGAGCTTGTTTCATGCAATATAATTGAATCTGCGAAAACCTTAAACAGCTGTTTCGTCGTAGAATTTTTCTAAATTATTATTGACGTTAGCGTTATATTTGCTTGATGAAAATCAGCTCTTTTTTTATTTTTTTTCCCAAAAATATTTTAGAAAAATTATTAAAATAGCGTGTTAAAATTTCAATTCGATTATTTCATTATTTTTTCATGCAATAGCTGCTGCCATTCTGTAGCATATTTTCCAGCTAGGCTACTGATAGCTTCATTTATGAGTGAGAAAAATTATTAATGTATTTTTCAAACAGAATAGAGATTAAAAGTACATCCTCAAATTTTGTCAATCAAAAACAAAATATGGAACTACACTGTATTTTTACAATTTTTTTGAGATAACTTACATTCCTTTAAAACAGGAATAGAAATTTAATTTAAAACAACGACTCAAGATATTGAACGCTGAAGTAACATTCAGTAACGTGGCACAGTCCAGCCGGGTAAGCTGATCGGTATGTATACTGCAAGACTAGAGATCAATACTCTATGTGTTCACTTGTTTTCTATTCTGTTTAGAAAATTCTGTAGAGATCCTGCCAAAAAATCGAATAACATCCTCAAGAAAACTTACGAGAGAACATTCCCAGGTGCACATTCGCTTTTGAGTCGAACTTAGTACATCTTGTAGGCCTTAATGAACTATGAATATCCTAAAAAGAGTTCGTTCCCATAGCTTGTTTCTAGCGAGATATCAAGATTTTAGTGAATTTTCCCCATAGGATCCCACATTTGCAGCAAGGTCATATTTTGAATTTTGATCTGAAACTTTGTTCACATAAACATCTCAGCTAGACCAGGTTGCATAAAAAATTTCAAAACTTTTGCACAAAGTCTCTCCGAGATATGAAGCTTTGAAAAAATGCGTGCTTTATACACTATCTATGGAAAACGACCTATACGTTGCAAGCTTCATATCTCGGAGAAACTTTGTGCAAAGTTCTGAATTTTTTTATGCAACCTGGTCTAGCTGAGATGTTTATGTGAACAAAGTTTCAGATCAAAATTCAAAAAATATGACCTTGCTGCAAATGTGGGATCCTATGGGGAAAATTCACTAAAACTTCGATATCTCGCTAGAAACAAGCTATGGGGACGAACTCTTTTTAGGGTATTCATAGTTTACTAATGCCTACAAGATACACTAAGTCCCGACTCAAAAGCGAATGTGCACCTGGGAATGCTCCATTGTTAATAAAATTCTGTAAAGTTCTTGTGAGGAAAACTGGTCATATCCTTAGGAAAACCTAGATAAATGAGACAATATGTAAGCAGAAATTTCTTTTTCAATTAGGAATCATTGAAATCCTGGCAGAATCCTGATAAAAAACAGTGATAATCTGTTCAGGATCCTGGTTGAATCCTGTTTCAAATCCTGCAATGATGTTGAAATTCCGTGGCTACACACTTCTTTCAGGATTTAGTCGTTTCCTCAGAAAAAAAAGAGCACATCCATGAAGGATTCTGATTAGATCTGTTAAGAATTCGGCGCGGAAACATCGAGAATTTTCACTAGGGTTTGCACGATAATCATATGTATGGATCACTCACACTGATTATTTTAGTGACTAGAAATGCAAACAAAGGTTGAGTGGCTCCACTAAATACACATGCTATACAACCGATCAAGATGGTGATCCATTCGGAACTGTTCATTGAAATGAGTCTTAACAAAACAAACCGTTTTGTAGATGGCTTTGTTTTTTGCTAAAAAAAAGTGATTATCAGTAATAGTTTGAATGAGTAATTGCAATAGCATTTCTACTTGGTTTACATCAACAGTTGAAACGTTGCTAAGTAAACGAGAGCGTTCCACTATTCAATAAAACGAGACGAAGAAAAGTAAAGGCAATTACTAGTAAAATATTAACATACATATCAACTTTTCATCTTCTTCTCTTGCTATTTGTATGCTCATCATGTCATCATTATCATTATCGATTCTTTCCATTTTTTGACATTTGACCATTGCTTGATATTTGCCTCCTTCTCTTGTCATCAATGTGTCATGTGTACCTTGCTCAATCACACTTCCATTATCTAATACATATATTTGATCAGCATTTTGAATTGTAGTCAAACGATGAGCAATTATAACAGTTGTACGACCTATACAAAGTGCTACATGAATATGATAAACAGAAAAGCTAATAGATACCTTTGCATGCTCGATCGAGCGCTTCTTGAACAATTTTTTCGCTAACACTATCAAGTGCACTTGTTGCTTCATCCAGTAAAAGGAATGTAGGCTGTTTGACAAGAGCACGAGCTAGTGCAATACGTTGTTTTTCACCACCACTCAACTGTATACCACGTTCGCCAACAAGTGTTGCGTATTTCTAAAAAAGAAACAACAATATATATACATGTAGGCAGTGATGAACATTTGACGCAAACATCTGGTAATTGCATGATGAAATTATGTGCATTTGCTTCTTGTGCTGCTTGTTCAATTTCTGCTCGTGTTGCATTTAATTTACCAAAACGAATATTTTCATAAATACTCATACCAAACAGAATCTGTTACAATTGTAAATGAAAAAGAAAAGGAGAAAAGAAAAATGAAAAGCAAAGCTTACGGGTTCTTGACTAACAACTCCAACATGTTGTCGAAGTTGTTTGACATTATGATCGGTTATCGGCCGACCATTGATCGTTATGCGACCGGATGAAGGTTCATAGTAACGAAGAAACAGTGATATACATGTACTCTTTCCTATGAATAAATGATGAAAGCAAATTATATTAAATTGACATTTTTGTTTTTGAAAAAGACTTACCACAGCCGCTTAAACCTACGAGAGCAGTTATCTGACCAGCACGAGCAATAAGAGAGAGATTACGCAGAACTGGTGTTTCTTTACGAGATGGATAAATAAAATTGACAGTGTCAAATTCAATATCACCATTGATATTATAAATCGCTTCTGTATCCTCTTGCCATACTTCTTTTTCATTGATACTCTCGTCTTTTCCCTATATCATGTAAACAAATCGAGAACATTGATATTGATATGACATCTCATGTCTTTCAGATTTACCTCATCAATAAGTCGAAACACTGATGCTGCTGCACCTCGAGCTTCTGCCAACGATTGAAAGAAAGGACCAAGAAAACCGAAGAAAGCAAAACCTTGTGAGAAGACGGAGACAACCTGCATCAAGATATTAGTCGCGTATGTTCATTTACATTATGACAAATGCTATGAATTACTCACGATAAGAATATCACTAATAGTTAATCTATGATGATCTTCGTTTGACATAAGAAGAGAACCAAAGATAAAAGCAATTGCATAAACCAAATAGGTTGTCAGAGAAAGCCATCCAATAAAAATTCCGAATATTGCACCATTACGTATACTACTCCAACGAGTAGGATGCAATTCTCTTTCATATCTAAATGCAATAAAAATAATACCAAGCTTTATCATATTAGATAAGTAAATTACTCAGGACCTATCGAAAGTAGGGGCGGCAGTATTTTAATTCATTACAAAAGTTTAAAGAAACTTTCTTTATTTATGTTTTGATAGAAAAAAATAATGATCTACGTTTCTCTGGTATTTGGTTATTCTTCAACTAAAATCACAATCATACAATTACAATAAGAGATGTCTGTTATGAAATGCGAAAGTAATATTAGGCTATGTTTTGTCATCGACATGTATCTTTTTCTTGATTTTCTCTTTGTTATTCTTCTCTCATTGTTTTCTCGTCTTCATTAATACCTAGCCGTCTATACAAAAAAAACAAAATACAGGAACAAGTTCATCAAGCTTTGAGTTCAGTAATTGTGTGGATCTGCAATCAGAAGATTTTTAATTATGAAAATTAATCAAGGAAAGTCTGTGCGATCAAAATAATTCCAAATCGTTGCATCATGCAACAACCAAGTTCAAGAATTCTTTAAATAAAAGCTAGTACAAAAAAAGCGCTCGATAAATGGAACCAACGAATGCACTTGCATGTAAATAACTAGGACGACGATTTCAAACATTTAATACAATACAGACTTGATGAGCTTCTTTCTGTATTTTTTTTATTCTACTACCACTACTTTTTCTATACCGTAGTATGTATAGACGGCTAGGTATTTATGAAGACAAGAAAAGAGTAAATAAGAGAGCATCAAAAAGACGATACATATCGAAGAGAAAATGTGATCTAATATTAAGATCACATTTCATAACTAGAGGTGTAAGCCGACGGGTCAAAAGGCGTTGGCTGGTTTAATGGTTAATTTTTTTTTCTATGGCGACGGCGCGTACTAAACTCTATGCTTTTCTACACTGGCGACGGCGGCTTTGACAACTAAAAAAAACACAAATAAAACGTTTTTGCTCCTAAATGACAGGAAAATGACCGATCGCTTATGTATCGATGTCAATGGTGGCGGTGCATCATACTATTATCAGAAATTTTCGTTCGTGGTGGCGGCGCAACGGGTGAACTAACTTTTTCACAGCGGCGGCGGCTCAAAAATTCGTAGAACTATCTACGATTACGTGGCGACGGCGGCTGATTTTTGGAAAAAATCGGCGGCGGCGGCGCAGCTGGATGGCTTACACCTCTATTCATAACAAATAACAAATAACTATTATCAACATTTTATTATTATAATTTTCGTTGAAGAATGGATCAAAATATCAGGGAAATGTAGAGTATCTTTTTTACTATTGGATCATACAAAGAAAAGATTTCGTTAAACTTTTTATAAGAAATTAAAATACCTCTGCCATTACTTCTAGATATGCCCTAAATAATTTTTGTATATTTGTTTACCGCTTTCGCTCAAATTTGGTACCATTGAGAGAAAGAACAGTTCGCAATGAGCTAAACACTTCTTGAACAATTTGTCCCGCTTTTGAATATGACATTAACTCATTCATTGTTTCTTTAGCAGTAATCTATGACAATTCATACAGATTTAATAATTACATTAAACAATATTTTATACCTTAGAAAACAAAAATGGACCAGCAATGACGAACGGCATCAAACATAACATAATCAAAGTCAATTGCCAACTGACCATAAAAGACACAATTAAAGTACCCATGAAGACGACAAACACTACCATGATTAATAAGAATTCAAACCCAATGCCTTTCTCAATCTTTGCAATATTACTGTACAAGAATCGAATCAAATGAAGTTATTTGATGCAAAATATCACTATGACTTACTCGAATAGTTTAGAATTGAGTTGACTAGACGACTTTGAATCCATATAAGAAATGTTCTACAAATCGAGCAAGAGAGAAACGGTCAGAGATGGGTTAATTCGACTAAACTTCATTCTTATTCGCCTTCTATTTCTCATATTTGGTTTCATCTATATTTATATAACTGCGATGTAATTTTAGCTATACAGAATCATCCTCCGCCTGACTTTTTCTAAAAAATTGAAGCATTTTATATTTGCTTCTATGGTGGATGTTGTACATGTCAGGTTCTTTTCTTTTCACTTGACATATTGGCAGGTCAAGAAATATTCATTTATGATTGATAAAAATCTATTAGCTTTAACTTCATTCCAACTTTGATGTAAGACAACGATACGTCTAGTGAGACTGTACCCAGTAAATATCAAGTTCTATTCTACCAACGATGTGACGGGCGAATCTTCCTGGATGTCTCATTTCGATTTTAATTACAGTTTGCCGATAGACACTAGATAGCATTTTCGAAAAAACTGTGAAAGGATATCAGTTCTCATTGAGATCTGAAGAAGTTATTGAATTTTGAAAATATCTATTTTACCAGAGATTTCTACAAAATGACACGTTTTCTGAAAAAAGTTTGCATAAAATACTTCCAAGTTGTTAGATTTCGTTTCTCTGAGATACAAACATTTCTAAAACAGATGATTTTCAAAGCCTAATAAATAATACATGAGTGTTTTGAAAACTTGCTATCACAAAGATACTAAGTTTAAAACTCTGAATTTCTTCATACAAAGTGTTGTATATGAGACACTTCAATAAAGAAAGTTTCAAGACAAAATTAAAAAACACGATTTTTCTAACCACCAGGAGTCCTACGGGCAGGCACCTCTGGCAAATAGAGATCATTAAAGTTCAATAGCTACTCCAAATCTCAATAGGAAATGTCATCGTCTTAGAGTTTCTAATAGAATACTATATAGTATCTATCGACAACAGATTATTCAAAATCAGAAGAGAACATCCAGAAAAGTTTCTCAGCAAGGCAACTCAACTAAATTACAATTTCCGTAGATAAACGTGCCTACTTCGAGTTGAAATGTATACTACAGTTTATTTAACTTCAATCTGACTTACAAAAGAAATGCATTCGATTTCAAACTGAAATGGAGATCGATAGGTATAGCTCAGAGTGTATAAATATAAATCTTATATTTTTCAGCGGTGGAGATCTTCGGGAGTCTATGAGAGTCTTTACGTTTATCTCATAGTGATTTAGTATTAGAATCATTATAAAACTGTATCCTATGAGATACATGTAATGATCTCCAAAGAGCTCTGACTGCTTAAAAATAAAAAGTATATATGTATATACCATGAGCTATATCTAATGACCTTAATAGGCCCCAGAAGATCGTCTACTGCTTAAACAAAAGAAGGTATGCCTCTATGTGCTCTAATATATAATTATGCACTGCACATCGCTGAAAGTTAATGTCTCGTTGACTACATAGTAATCCGACACAGTTTTGAAGACCATTACTGAGCATCGACAATGAATCAATAATCGCTGCGTGAAATATGCGTTTCGTGTCGTGGAGAAGACTTGCTCTCCATCATCACGGAAAGATTGAGATTGTATGTTAGACTGCCAAGATCCCACCGTTTTTGAAAATAAGGTGTCTTTTTTTTAAATACAGTTGTAAATAAAAAAAGACCATAGAGTCTTGAAGTCGCACTTCTTTGAATAGATTCAGTTCATTTTGATGCACAGTAATCTAGGGAATATGTAATACAGTTGAAAGATCTGCATGACTTAATCGATTTTTGCATAATATCGTTTTAGAATTAGATTATCTAAACTTCAGTTTCCCTAAAATATTACTACTTTCACTATTTGTAAGAGTGTATTAATAATGAAGATGTCTGTCTTCATATTTGTATAACCATCGTATATTAAAGCTGACAGTGACTTTTAAAAATAGTAACTGGTCGCAATAGTCATATAAAATTTTAATATGACTGTATATGTATCAGCTTCTAAGAGAGCATGTGCGTTGTGGATGACAGCAAGATTTACCATAGATTTACATTGTTGTCTTGAATCCTTGTTTTCAGATTTAGAAGTCCAATAAATGTAGCAATGTCTAACTATTTAAATATAACTTTTATCTAGATACTTTAGCTTATTTCATGGGGTTCGCTAGTATGGCTAATTTGATAATGGTGACGATTTCTTTAAAAAAGTGAGCACGAGGTGTTATAAGTTTACAGAAACACTAAGAAGTGACTGAAGTCAAACTTTTAGAAAACATTCTTTTTTTCAATAGATGTGTATTTGACATACGCGTTGAACAAGTGATTGAAAGAGGAAAACATTCATACGAAATATCTGTCGTTTCACACTAATCGTCCAAATGAAATATTCCATTGAGGCGGTCAGAAATATGACACCACCAGTAACTAAATTTGCAAAGAAAAACAAAAGACAACTTCCATTATGTGTTATAATCACTTTATTACATTCATTGCACTTACTGAATAGCCAGTAAACTATGTTCAGAACTTGTTCTCGAAACGAAGGCATTGGTATAGCTAAGGTTGATAACCAAAGTAGATTGCTATTATTGCGCAGCCCAAGGCGTACACTAAAATAAAATGTGCCGTATTCATGTATCGCTCGCGATAGTATCGCATACTCTACAACGAAAATGCATCTCAATCAGAATGTGTCGTCCTATAGATATGTCGTAGTCTATCAGCTAATCATTCATTCACCGTTTTGTTTCACGCGTACAGTTTATATTTGACCGACACTATTGAACAGACTAAAATTTTCGATTGTCGAATTTCATTTTTTTAGACTATTTCTGAATTAGTCATTGTTCGAAAACATTTCAAGAGGCCGATCGAAGATCGAGACTGAAGTACCTGAAGCCATCTGATCGAGATCAAATAGATTGGAGACGACTAGATCTTAAAATCGTACCATCTTGGATTGAAAGTATAGGTGTTACTAACACGAATGAAACTGACAACACCTTAATTTTTTGAATTTTCAGAAAAAATAATTGGTGTTCTGGAGGATAGACTCGAACTACGTTTTCAAAATGTGTCACGCTTTAATGTGTGGTAAAAAACGACACGTCCGACACTTTTTTATCTTAGTGTATGAAAAAATATCAAAGGAAAAGAAAAGAAGCAAATAGTAATTAATCATAGTTTTTAGTCACTTACTTGTGAAACGGAACATTGTTGAATACATTGAGTTCGAAACCTTGAGAATATGTATTGTTATTCTTCATAGGAGCTATTGGATTTTGTTCCTGATGATCACAATTATCACCAAATGATTTAACAGCAAATAAGCCTGTGAGCTGACCGAAGAGAACTAGATTAGTGAGAATACAAGACGACTGCAGAAATATCGAACACATAGAAATTAACATCAGGAGACAATCGATACGATCTGCAAACCGAAACTACAATAAAATCGAATATATCAATCAATTTATATTTTGTCTGATCACACTTACCAACCGAAGAACACTAACTGCTTCACATTTGTCATTATTGTCAGTATCATCATCATCTAATTTTATATATTTATTATCAGTCTTTTTTCTTCTGAGATATCGACGCCAATCAGAAAAACTATGAATAATGATAAATTTATGGTATTTTTTTCGACGTCAGTTATTTATTGGATCATACCTGTTAGCCAAAGACTGTTTCTTGTTTATACTATCATCATCGTCACTAATAGACAATCGATGGGGTGGGTTTAACAGGAGTTGTCTATCACTCATTTTTTTTATTTGCTTCGATAAAATATAATGAGAACAGCCGAAACTAGGCATGTATATACTTTTACATAAAAATCGATTCTGCACGGTGTCTTGTTTGCTTGTTGATGCGTTTCATTTATTTTCTTTGCTTTTCAATCAAACGTAATGACATATCAAACACTACTTGAATGAAAAGAAATCATAAATGCAAGATAAAATCTCTATTTATTGTTAGCGACATTGCTTGATAGTGAAAGCCTAAATGTCGACCACGTGTTCAAGGGTGTGGGTTTTGGGTATGGTGTGGGTGTGAATGAGGGTGGTGAAGGTGTGAGTGTGAGGCTGCGCTCAACTCAATTCGACACCTACACTCTTATTTTAACCATTGACTTAACTGACAAACAAGCTTCTTGTACACATTCATTATATCTAATAATCTACCAGTGCAGTATTTTGAACATTCTCAAATGTATTTTGAGGAAGACTTTCAAATGTTCTGTAACAGTTTCAGCAATGTCGTTAATGCTGTTCAGCCCCATTTTCATTGCTAAGGTAGTATGGAAAAAGAATGTGACGTATGTTGGTCTCGATGGCTAAGGTCTGTCATATGAGGAGATAGTCACGAAATTGCAATTTAAAATTTGCGTTGACTATTATCTTCGAAAATATATGTCAGTGCCACAAAATGATATTTAATATAGAAACGACGAGTATATCGATAGTGAGAGAAGCTTTAATGAGCCATATTCACAATTCGCTTGTTGATCACGATTTCAGCTATATTGTGGCCAACGCCGATTCAATAATTTCTTTTCCTCTTAGCAATCGAAAAGAGGAAAAGAAATGAATGATTCTGTGTTGGTCACAACATAGCTGAAATCGTGGCCAACAAGTGACTTGTGAATATGGCTCATTGAATACTTTTTACCAAGTTCAATGCAATTTTTTCTATAATACCTATGTTTTTTTAATTAAAATTATTAGATGAATAAAATGTGTTGTCATCTATGATAATTGAAATAGTTATATGAATAAAAATAAAAATATATTTCTTCAAACTATATTTTCAGTGTTTAACATAAATGCAAAAGATAAAAAATAAATAATATTTAATAACATTAATCTTTGTAAATATGATTTGAGATGAAAGAATTTAACAGGTGAGATGCACAATATCTGTTCGAATAAGTCAATGAAATTTTAAATTTTTGCTTAAATTACAAAATTAAAGCAACTTCAGCATTGATAAGTTCTGTAATCAGATAAAGATTTCATTATTGAATATCTATTAGTTTTGATTCCTCTTTAATTGGTTAAAAACAGAAAGGAAATATTTCCGTTTTGCAAAAGTGCTTTGTATTGATGCATTTCGACTACATTATAGTGGTACAATCTAACTTTTTATTGGTGCATTAACTAATAGATCTAGATGCATGTTGCTTAATGATACACTATTTTTCTAGTCTAGACAAGGTCATATACTTAACAATCTCGACATATCACTATTCTTTCTTTAGTTTGAAGTGATAGATTTTAAAAAAAAATTTTGAATCATATCTTGTTTAATATTTGTAGATTCCGACATTGTTTTTTTTTCAAATAATTTAGTTTTTTATCACTCTAAATAATATCGAGTATTCGTTAATAGATGTTTTTAATGAGTAATTGAAAATAAAACATTTTATAAAATAATTTTCTGTCGAATAAATTGATTGAATGTTTTTATGGTTTAATAAGAATATATTTCGATGTTATCTTTCTTTTCATTGATAAAAATAGAAAATTTCTTTAGGTATAAAATAATCAAACATTCAAAATGTGAACCTATTTTATGATCAATTTTTATTGTCAATGAGATAATAAATATTGTTCTGACATTATTATGGTCTTAATTGATAAATATGAACTTTAGTATTATCTTGTTCAAAAGTTCAATCCATAGGTCGGCCATGACTACGTTATTATATTGAACATTTGAGTAAGACGTTGTGCAAGGTCATATCGATGAATTAAGACAATAATCATATCAGAACAATATTCCTTATCTTATTAACAAGAAAAATTGACCATAAAATAGTTCTGGACTTAAATAGAGAATTAATAAGGTTAATTATTTGAAAAAAAAATCTGAATCTACACATATAATATAAGATATGATTATAATGCCAAGAGACCGAATATTTGTGACTGACGATTAGAGATCATTTAATGATATGTAGTAGATAGAATTTAGTCAATTGGATCTAGCGCTACTAAGCATTTCATAGAATGACGCCATGAGAGGTTTCTTGATAGTAACAATAGTTTTTCTTTTATTTGGACATAGTAAAATATTCTTTCCTATTAAAATGAGAATGCCTCTTAATAACGCTTTATAATGGCTAGTGTTAGGGTCACGTAAAAAGAATTATACTAAGGAATAAAGGTTTTCAAGATTTAGGTATTGTTATGAAATCATGTGTTAATCCAGAAAGTTTCGCAATCAGTGAGATAATTAGATTAAATAGGTGAATGATATGTATTCGACTAAACTAGTGTGTTAAACATTGTCAATTTCTAATTGTCTCAGGAAAGATAGCAAGGAATCGTTTAGTCTGAGTTTTTTTTTTCTATAGTTATCAATGGTAATATTCTATATTTGACATTGAACTGTTTACTGATGAAAAATTCACAAGAATCTTTAGTATTTCATTTTCAATATTTGATTGAATAAAACATACAGCTATTGAAACTTATTGGTAATGATTATCTATCTACTACGAAAAAAAACAATTTTTTCTCACATTTTATTGACGATCAATATAATTGTTGTACACGTTTAAATTAATAAATCAATATTATTTTGTTTGCTTTCACCTATGAAAAATAGCCTTTTTCTAGATTATTTTACAAAAAGAAATGGTTGATTCATTCAGATCTACGGCTACTACTTTGATTTATCATGATAAAAATTTGTGGACTTATGAAGGTTCACTTACAATGCTATATGGCATTTTTCGATTACCAAGTCGTATGACAATAATTCGTCTATCACAAACCAATAAGTTAGTTGTGATATCACCATTTCCACCAACAAATATAATAAAAAGTTTATTAGCAGAAATAGGTGAATTGTACTGTTCAATATGAATTTAACATAAATTATTTCACAATAGATCTTAAAACTATACAAGTAATAGGAAAGTTTAAACTAAATAGAATTCAACATTTTTTTACTCGTGAATTCAAATGCATAATTGACTAAGTTAGTCGAAATTGATTGTTACTAGGAGAAATAGCATACTTCATTAGTGTAAACTAGGTCAATATATATATACAAATAATTCCAAGTAGACTCAACTATGTTTAAATTATATTAAAGTACTCGAAGGTGCTTTGACATACTTTTCGACTAGAGATACTGTTTTTCACTACAGATATTTTTTATGTCATATTATTAATTAGTAGACACAATATAATCAATACCCATTATATCTAGAATATGTGGCGTGTGTGTGTATGTGTTTAATTATATTAAGAAACTTAAATATTTTTCGGATAACTTTTTGCCTTCTGTATCTATGAGTTTTTCTGACTTTTTGACATACATATATATAGTGATTGTTGGAGAAATGAAACAACAGTTTATTATCGATCATCCGTCAATGAAATATATAATCAGATATGAATCTAAGAGAAAAATTTGATTTTGACAAAAATTTAACTTTTTCATAAAGTATCGAATATAATAGTGATTGAATGAACCATATTCATAATAATGAGAGATTAACATTTTCTCTTAGCTTGTTTCTGTCTATGTTGAAGACCCTATGATAGAAATTTTAAAAAAATTTCAAATTTTTGTTTATTCTAAAACGATGAAACATTTATTAAAATTCTCACTATTGATAAGTTTGACTAAGCTTCATTAAACATGAATTACAGAATGTAAAGAAACTGAGATTGATTTTAGGGAATTCTCATCGAAAAAAAAAGAAACATTATTTTTTATATAAGTAGATATATTTTTTATTCTCTATAAAAGATAATATTCTAATAAATTTAAAATTTTAATTTTAGGTGAAGTTAAATATATTGTTATTCCAAATAAACATCATACTTTTTGGGCTTTACAGTTTCTTCGAGAATATCCAAATGCATATCTAATTGGAACACGTGGTGTTATATCTAATGAAAAACTGAATAAACATATTAATGCTTATTTTTCAACAAATGGCTTAACATTGAATATGAATTGTCCAACGACTGATCCGTTTGAATGGCCATTTGATGAAATTGATTTTTATTGTTTTTATAGTGTAGATGTTTTAGATGAGATTGTGTTCTATCATCGATCATCATCAACATTGATCTTAACTGATTTAGCATTTAATTATTATGAATCAGGTCAAGAATCAATTCGAGCAGAAGGTCATTTATTTCGGTTCTATTTATGGTTAGCTGATGGCCATCGTCAAGCTTGTGTTACAAAACCATTTAAATTATTTTTTCGTAAAAATATTGATTCAATTAAAAATGATTTTGATCAAATGATGATTCGTTATAAAAATTTCAATCGTCTAATCATGGCACATGGAACAGTTATTCAACATGATGCTTATGAAAAACTTAAATTAGGAACATATCAATTTATGCTAGATGTATACGAAAAGGAAAAGCATCGTAAACATGAATGGTCTTTTAAAAGAAAAATAGGACTTATCTTTATTGTTGTTACATCGATAATAATCATTTCACGATTTTTTTTTCTTTAAAAAAAAAAACATTTTCTTTCTATGTATTTTAGTTTTTAGAGAATAGATTGTAGTCTTTAAAATATAATTAGAAAAAAAATAATAAATTTCATTTAAACATGTCGAGTTGATCAATATTTAATTTAATATAATCTTATTATCATTCATGAAATAATCGATAGTAATCATAGTTAATTACTTTTATTATCAAATAATTTATTTTTACAATTGATTTTATCTATTGAATATTTCTTTATGAGCTTACAGCAAATTATTCTTATCAGAGACATTTTCATCAACTTGAATTTTTTTTTCTCTAAAAAACAATTGACAAATTAAAATTTAAAGATTATTAATGATACATTAATTCATTGCCGAATATGAATTCTAAATCATAAACGGGCTAATATATTTCAACAATGAACATCATACATCGAAATTTTCTGTTTCGAATCGATTAAAACTGGGCACAAATATAATATTTTCAAAGAAAAAAAGCTTTATAGATAAAGATGAAACTTATTTTAGCTTTGTCATACGGATATGCGTTGTACTAAATCCGTGTCGATACCAGCTCCTGTGCATTATGCTCATTTAGCGACTTATGCTTCACGAGCACTTGAATTTGGCGAAGATCGTGATACAGAAATGTATTGAATCATTAATAATTGTGATCATAATTAATGATGTTATCTATATTTTTAGTTTTGATGAAAATAATGAAGAGCCTGAAAGTTATTCACTTGATGATATTAAAACAAAAGTAATGGTACTGGATGAAAAAATTGCTGATGATATGTGATTTATATAGATGTAAAATTTTTGTAAAAATCTAATAAAACTAATTTAATTCCATTGATCAAGATGAATATGATCATCATTCCTATACTATTTTGTTTATTTAATTGTATTTTTATAATATATTTTCATGATTTAGTAATCAAATTACAATAAATGTTTCTATTGTCGTTACAAAACTTATCAAACTGAAATGATAAAAAAAAACATTTAGTTTCTTTGAAGTTGAAATGATGATTGATTATCAGAATGCAACGATTCATCAATAAAATAAACTTAACATGTTTCAAAGCTTATTTTATCTAATTTCATAGAGAAAAGAAAGAAAAGTATAAAAAATTATATTTCGAAAACATACGATATGAGCATCGTGCTCGAAGATAATTCGTTTCTTATTGATCGATAAATTTGATAACACATAGTTTAGACGAGATTGATCAATCTCGTAAGCCTCATGCTTACTAAACATCATACCTTTACATTTCTTTTTCGTAGGAACATATATATCAAAACAAATGCGTATAAAACGACTATTAAAGATCTGAATGGTTTTTAAGATCAGCATGGTTCAAGAAATTGAAGTAAAATAAAACGAATCGTTGTAGAAGTGTTTTTGCAGTTTTCTCTTTTAAATAAAAGCTCAGTGTATGAGACTATGATGCAACAAAAAGACTTACTTGATAAAGTTGTTGGAACACAATATGCTATATTGTCTTCATAGGTCAGAACTAGCATTTTTTGCTTAAAAGATATTATGCAAGAAAATAATCCCTACCTAGTCGAACTTTCAAGAGATGATCTCTAATTATCGCATCAAGTGTTTTTTCGAACTAAAACTGTTGTTTAAATGAATTTAAGTCTTTCGATTGACCATAATGAAAATATGAAATGGATTAATCAAATTCGTAAATATAAGAAACAGAATACATATATAATCCTATGATATATCTAAAATAAAATTTTTGATGAAAAAAGCAAACTTATTGGAGCTTGATAAAAATTTTTAACTGAAGTGATATGTATATATATATTTCAACATTCATCAACAGTATGTGTGTTGATGCATCTATTTATGAAATACATCAAAGTTAAATAGTCTTTTTATTATTTTTCGCAGAAAGTTGATCAAAATGAGTGAAGAAGAAGAGCAGCTTAGCTAAAGTATTCTTTTATATTGTAGTATTTTTCCGAAAATTCTTTGATGGTGACTAAATTTACGGAATTTCGATACGTAGGAAATAGTGATAAGAAAAACAGCAGTTTACTCGTTTATATATATGTAAAAAGCTTTGTTTGAGGATTCTAGATTGCCAACTAATTCTTCACTGAAGTTCGGATTATCGGTAGTTGGACAAACTATGAGAAAAAGAATATTCATCAAGAATAGTAGAAAATAGAAAGATAGAGTGCATTTTCTCTTGACCAGAATGAGGTTTTTCTATGCCTATATCTCCTCTTTAATATTTTAACGAAATAGTAAATAAATGATTTCGAACTTCATGATTGAATAGTTTACGTTTCTTGGCCGTCTATTCATGAAAGAAATTTTGAAAAATTTTAATAAATATTTGAGTTATAAGTGGTACAATGATACCGAACATACACCAAATCAGAAAGAATTATTGTAAATGATATTGAGGATGATTATCGATTCATGATGAACTAATTCATCGTTGACGTTCTGTTTCAACTTAAAGACCTTATCTTCCGGCCGAAAGATCAAGTCATGAAAGTACTCATGTCTACGTAAGTGTAGATTTTTCAGAACTAATCATGACAGTTGATAGGCTAAAAGATTTAACAATGTTCACTACTTTTATTGTTGTAAAGAACGTCATTCTAATTAACTAGATAAAATATTATTGAATGAACTTCGATTATTACTTAGCATATACGAGAGTGTGGGTGTGGAGTATGATTGTTTATCTTTTTTGAGCGAAATTCATGCACACTCACACTCCAAAATTTATTTTTTACTCATTAACAATTCATATCATCAAGCAAAATTGGCTGGTAAGTAGTTCAAGTGTTGATTGTGGACGTGAGTGTGGGTGAAAACAAGGCTCGCAGAAACAATTACATCTGTACTCACATCTATACCTATAGTTATACCCTTTACTTCTGTATTTTATGACAAAGTGTATTCAATTTTCGAGAATAATGTTCGATAGCAAGCACACAAATAGTATCACTTGTGTTTATGAATAAAAAAGAAATGTTTCACTGTAAAAGTTACATCAGATACAACTATGATATGGAAAAACCAGCTCAGTTCAGTATTCTACCAAAAATGTGAATCAATCGAAAAAGTTCTCTTTTGCTTGTTCCTGTGCCACATAAACTCGAACAAGTATCGATCCGCCGGGTTCAAGGAGAGATAATTCTACAGGATGATCCATTTGAGTTGAAACATCCTCGCTTGGCATCACTTTAATTGAGAGTTGCGACATGAATGTGGTCTGTGTCATTGTTAGAGGCGAAATATCAAAAGGCGAAGATGAAGAAGACAAAAATGAATGTTCACGCAATGAGTCTGTCGGCAATGTCTGCGAACTATCATTAATGTACTGTTGCCGATAGTTTCTTAGATCCTTCTCATTAGAAATTTTACTGTTGTTAGTAGAGGAATGACCATGACATTGTTTTCCACATACTTCGCAGTAAGCATGCTTGTCTCTCCAAAACCTCCGACGCAATGCTCCACTAAGAAAACAAAATGAATTCAATGCATAAACAAAAATATAACATGTTCCTACGTACCAGAACATTCCTGGACAGCATCGACAACAAAGACAAATAATCAATATGCTTAGTGCGAGAAGTAGTGAAAGACCAAGACCTAGACCTAATCCAAGTACGAGAGGAAGATCATTAAACGATTGACTAGTGAGGACTTGCGATAGCGACGTGGTAGTTGTTGACGTAGAAGTTGTTGTAGTCGTGGTAGTAGCGGACGTTGAAGTTGTTGTAGTTGAGGTAGTAGTTGACGTAGAAATTGTTGTAGTCGAGGTAGTAGTTGACGTTGAAGTTGTTGTAGTCGAGGTAGTAGTTGACGTTGAAGTTGTTGTAGCCGAGGTAGTAGT
>CAJNOP010000338.1:196525-216653 GCA_905250075.1 Rotaria sp. Silwood1
GTCGAGGTAGTAGTTGACGTTGAAGTTGTTGTAGCCGAGGTAGTAGTCGATGCGGAAGTAGTTGTTGCTGACGTAGTCGTTGATGTGGAAGTTGTCGTTGTCGGACAAGTATTAGGTGAATTTATCACAGTGAAATTCACGCAATATTCGTCAGATGTTAAATTTCCACTAATTAGCAAAAACAAAGATATTACAATTCATGAAAACTTGACTAAGGAAAATTTTACATTGTCTTTGCAATCGTACATAATTGCTGTAATCCAGTTTGATTTGTCTGTGGCGTCCAAGTAAATTCGACATAGGAGATCGATGAATTTGTTGGTGAATTGGTGAGATTACTACGAATTATACCGGTAATTCCATTTGAAACAACAATATCAGCAAGTAGATCCACAGTTGAATCACATAAGTTCATTGCAGATAGATTAAAACTAATCGAAACGCCTATTTGTACTTCTAGGCAGCGGTTTAGAGGGAAAATTATAGGTTGCTGTGAACAAGGTGATTGAACATAAATCAAAAATTGAACTGGTACTGAACTCATTGGTGTCATACTTGTTCCATCAATGAAATCTTCAACCTGTAGTAAAAGAAATGATCATTCTATAGTAAACATGAATATTAGACAATGTCATAAATTATTTAATACATTGATTTTAATAATTATAACTTCATTTTTTTCTGGAGATTAGTGTCTGATAGAGAAATTACGAATCAGTTATCTGGAGAAAAAAATGATATACGTATCTAATACGATCGATATCACACAGTTTTCAAAGTAGTAAATCTGGCTCAACAAAAGCAGAATATCGTTGTTATCTGACCAAACATCGAACTATACAAAGATTAGTCATGGTTGTTCAATAAGAATATAGAATGTCATGATCGTAGTTGTGGACTAAGTGCTGTAGGAATAACAATCTACTTACCTGAATAGCAACTGCATACCAGGCTCCAGCTGTAAGACCGGTGAATGTGATAGTACAGTTGGACAGAGTAGTATCGTTAGGTACACTGTTTGGATGACAAATATCACCACATTCGTCTAGCGGTTGACGATTTGGATATGACGAAGTTGATCTAAGTGTTCCTTGAATTTCAGTAGTAGTTGTATCGGTTGTACTTGTTGTATCAGTCGTACTGGTCGTATCTGTTGTAGTCGTAGTTACTTGAGTTGCACAACCTCCAGTTTCAGTACATGTCGAACCATTACATGTTGTGGAAACACAATCAGCACAACTGCATGCACAACCATATGCACATGAAACATTGCAGCTGCCGGCACAGTCTCTTTTTTTTCTAATATAAATTAGTTCTCTATCACTAGCTACTTCTTTATAAAGATGAATACTAGGTAGATGCTTAATATGTTCTTCTTTGTTGGATCGTTTTCGTCTTCGATATCCAGCTGTATATTTTGACCATCGACAACGTACATCATCACCAGCATTGGCATCCGAAACAGGTATGTTAATCTGGATTGTTCTGTTTACAATAGCATATTGTGGAGAAACAATTTTGGCAACAGGTGGAGTATTAATGAACCCATCGGCTCGTTTATGAAGATCAATGTATGTTACAATAGACCATTCAAGACCTTGTTGAGGAGGATCATTTAATGCTACCCAAGCATTTCCTACATAAGCTAAATAAAAATGTGCATCAACAGACAGTGTAACATTTTTCGATCGTTGACTTGTCATCATTTTCAATGATAAACTAGCGGATGTACAATCAGTTAGAATATCAATTGGTGCACTAGAATAACCACCATCAGTCGAACAGTCAACAACGCAAATCAGATTAGTGTTCATACCACCCCGTCCACTTGTTGAGATTGGTACATCGTTGGCACATTGTATATCTGGATATGTCCACGAATAAGACTGTGTAATAGTAATAGCAACTGAAGTAGAATTATCATACGGATCAATGGGTGCCCAGTTGATTGTTCCTCCATTGAAGTGTTTTGCATCATTTAAAACGAAAGAACAAAATAATGTGAACACAATCAAGGACATTGTTCGTCAGTACTAAACTCGATGAATCAAAATCTACAAAAAGTCAATGTCTCTCAGTATATCATATAATGAAAAACAACAGTTAATGACTGATTAGAAAATCTCATGAATTACATTCTTTGATAAGTAGCATGGCATTGAAAAACAACTTCTCTTAGTAAGTTATTTTCCTAACAAATGAAAAAAAAAATACGTTAAATGATGAGGTTTGATGCGATATGATTTTCTTTTAATTGAAAAAGACGATATTGTTCAGCTTGAAAATAGTTTTGAAAGCCAATAGGTATTATTTATTTGTATATGCGATTGTTATCTATAAAATTATTCATGAAATTAAAACATAAAAGAGAAATTCATGGCTTTCATGAATTTTATATTCAAATCGCAAAAAAATAGCACTTCGGAGAATGAAAAGGACATAAAAACATAGGGGATGTGGGTGCTGATTTTCTTTTCACCCCTACAATTAAAACTGATATACGCAAGAAAATATCAAGTCCAACAATATATCAAACATCATTTAAATTGAATAATTGTAAAATAAAAACAAAACTACATTTGTCTAATCTACATTAATTCTTAACTTGAAAAAATTAGAACACATTTTCAAAAGAAAAAAAATACTTAAATTATTTTTAATTTATTTGACACCTCTAATCAATTTTAAATTCGGAGCTTTCATCAGGAGATAAACAGTATACTTTGTTTTTTTCCTACTTTTTGGTATTGCGATAAACTTTTTTCACATTAACACGCAAACTTACTAAGTATTTTTTCTCTTTATAAAAGTACAGTAGTCATGCAATAACTATAGAGCTGCATAATACTACGTCAAAAATAAAGAAGAAAAGGTCAAGCTAGCACTTGCCTGTAAAAAAAATTCAATTGTGCATTCTAACTTGAATAAGGATGTCCTATAACGACTACAGAAAGAAATGAAAAAAAATTATTCAAATTATAAATTATCATGCAAGCAGGGCTGTCCTGTGACAGAAAAGCAAAATGTAAACTTCATCTGAATTTTAATTTTCATTTCAATCATGATGTAAGCATAGTGATACAATGTTTCAATTTTTTTATTTATTCAAAAAAATCAAGTGTGACTATGAATATTCACCTGCTGGCAAGCGTTTTTCACCCATGTAACTAACTTTCAATATGGATAACATGCATATTCGAACTCAAATTAGAAACCTACTTGTAATGTACGACATGTAGGCGATTTTTTTTAATGTTCTGTATCATGGTGTACTGTATCAAAATGGGTGAATTGTTTTTGATGTCTGTTAAAACTGACTAAATTGAGTTGTTTTCGATGTTTACTGGTCATGTTGATGTATCTGAGCCACTTGCATTAGCCACATAGTCTAAATCAGCAACGGTTATGAGAAAAAAATTTTATTATGGATGGTTAGTTAATTTAAACCAGTTGGTTTGACAATTTACTATGTGCCAAATGAGTTGGTAAGAAATACCATAGTATTTTAAAATAGTAATGACGACCTATTCGGAAAACTAGATGAGTATCATGCCACAGTAGTCCAGTCACTTGTCTTCGATCACTTTTTAAATTCTGTAACAAATGAACGTTCGTCGTCTGTCTCCTATTTAGACTGTCTAAACTAAAGTCAGTCTATTGGTAACTTATAAGCTGGCGTCAGAACATCCATCAGGTATTAAATAATGTCGGGTTGGATGATCAAATTCACCTGTTATTTTCTGTTTTTATTCTTTTTCTGTTCTACGATCTAGTCCAAAGGTGATTGCAGGGTATTTTCGTCAAGATAACTTGTCATTAAGGTTATAGTAGACATTTCAGACGAGATCTGGCATGCATAATGAACATTTTGGACTAGTTTTATCATCCATCGTCACTTGTTTTTCACTTACTTTTGAGCTGTCGAAAATTGTAACGAAAATAAAAAAAAAAAAGATTTTTTAATAAAAAAGTGAATAAGAAATTCCAAACGCCTGCATGTTACATTAAACGAAACCATACTAGTGATGATTACTTGGTGAGTTAGTTTCAAGTTGATTAATATTCAGTTACAAGCAACGCCTAGCTGTGTCACTTTTAAACAAATTATTGTAAACAGAGGCGAATTTACTTTTAGTATATTGATGTGCAAAATTCAAGATGTATATTCAGTATATAAAAAAATGCGTCGCAATTATTACAAACAAAAAATCATTTTTACAGAATATTATCTAAATTTAGTAATGAACACGAATTTTTCATTAAAAAATTTTTCTTAACTATTATTGGATATCTACTCTTTACGAAAGTTAATATTGATAACAGATAAATCTTATCGAATCTGACATTAGTTCTATTATTTGATAAATATGCATAGCAAAGTTCAAAATAGAAATTTAAAGATTTGTAAATTACTTCGAATAAATGATTCTTCTTGTTTTATTTTAAAATTCAACAGTCTGATCTTTACATACAGACACACATAAAATGCGTGCTCTGAAAAGATCTCCATGATAGTATGATTCGTTAAGTAATAGTCTTTGAAAAGTTTATACATGGATATACCTTTTTTTCGACAAAATTACAATGACATTCGTACCTATTGACGCCTTCTTATGATGCTTTTTTTTCTCATTCATCTATAATGTTGTTTTTATTGACGAGATAGATTGATGGATAGAAACCCGTTTGTCTGTCTTATTATTTGAAAGAGAGAAAAAAAATAATGCATTTGATCAAAACTTATTTTTATATTCAAGAAATAAACACAATTGTTTGATTTACAGTAAAAAATTAAAAATATTCCTTGTGTTCATAGATTAATTGAATTTGTTTCTTAGGATTATTTATTTTGTATCAAAATTGATGGTGAAATCATGATATCGGAGATATTCTTGTATGATTAGGCTGAGTATCAAAATTGAGTATGATTATGATTGAATGTTTTTTTTTCTCGGCGAGTAAAAAATCTATTGTTGCAACTGCTGTTAAATGCATCTATCATAATGAGAATCAGTGAATAACGTGATATTGATATCATTTATTGTTAGAGAAACAAAAGTAAGTTCTTTACTCAATTTTTTGTAAGAATTTAACAAGTAAAATAACTAACGATAGATAGATCTTTAATTTTTTCAAGTACATTATTTATAGTTTCGATTTAACTTCGAATGTCTGTATGGCATATTATAAATGTTTTTCAAGAATTATTGGTAAAAACTTAAGTAACAAATATTTTGTTGGAATTCCCTATGCTTTGCTTCATATGCTCATTTGTAATTAAATCTTTAATAACATAGAATCTATGATCCTGTGTTGCATATGTACAAATAAACTAAATGAAATTTAAAGTAATAACATGAACACGTGTTTTTGTTTTTTGAAAGAGATAGTCAATGATTTTGTAATTTAATTTCGTAACGCTCTTGATGAAATTAGAAGATCGATCTTATATCAACGAAGAAAAATAAAATGTAGAAAACTTCCTCGAATAAGTAATAAGAGGTGCATTTTTAATTGAAAAACGAGTTTCGAGAAGACTTGAGTTCTCCTTTGCAATATAATCTGAAGAAAATTTTTAGGTTTTTTTAAAAGTAAAATTCTTTCTATTGGTGTAAAACATAATCAATGCGGTATGGATTCGAATACACCATACATGAACAAATCTTTCTCAGATAGGAACATATTCAATGAAGTTGCGATGCTCATTCCTCGGCATCGTTCTTCATCTACGTCAGTTCTCCTTGAAATTTAGATAAAGTCTGGATATTTGATATGAGTGAGTGTGAGATGTGAATGCAAAGGTGGTAGTCTATGAGAATAATAGAGAGATTGAGCCCATTCAATATCGTCATCTGGACACCCGCACAGACCTACCTCGTCAATTTCCCGAATAAGAAGAACGATTTTTGTTTATTGATGTGTTCCAGGTGTGAGTGTAGATGAACAGGAAATGGAAGCTCATACCTCCCACATCGACACCCACACAGTTTAATAAATATTCATCAAGTTAATGTACAAATGAATAACAAATCTGGATCAAATTTATCATTTCATGTACCTGTCGTTGAACTCGATTAAAATACTTCTATAGCTTTGATTACTTTCATTCTTACGAAACTATTGATCAGTGTGTAATGCGATTAATATTCGACCAACGTTATTGGATTCAGTCAGCCATGTGAGGAATAGACTCTGATGCATCAGAAAACATGCTACTCCTTCGAAAAGTAAAAACATTTTGAAAACTGCACTAGGTTTATTCTGCTTTGAAAGGATATGTTATACAACACACTTTTGAGATGAATATAAGAAAACGCTCATGAGCAGACGAAAAGAAAAGTTGTGCAATATTTATCTTGAGTTTTGTATTCACATTGTTTTTTGTTCATGCCTGATGTCAATCTAGACAGAATAAAAATGTTTCGCTACCCGGAGTTAAATTTCATACTAGAATTGCTATTTACTCATTTGGATAAAAAAGAAAAAAAATTGATTAACTTTAATTGAGTGTCTAGGAAACACTGAGATAGGCTACTTTTATTAGTAAAGGAAATATATTACAAAAAAATTAGTACAACTGAAGAATATATATCAATATGAAAGCAAGATAAATGTCTTCTTGAATTATTCCAAGCAAAGTAATTGAAGTCTTGTATGTGAACATTCATGATAACGTGCAACAGCAAACTTTGCCTTCACAGAATGCTGCTGTACTGAATAATTCACAATGTCCTTCACCTAATGATACCATCACTATCATTACCATTAAGACTATGAGAAATGTCGCAAGTGTTTTCATTTCTGTTGCCCGAATTGTACTGAAGTTTGGAAAAATCTAAAAATCACATCCATTCAATGAATTCTGAAAGATGATAAACTCAAGTGTTCTCAAAAAGAATGTTAATGTGATTCGTAAAATGATCCACATCTGTATGCTATGAATTCGACATGACGTTACATATACTTATGATAGAAGTAAAAAACCGATGTTTAAAATTACTTCACTGCAATTGCCGAAGTATTTATATATGCTTTCATTTTCTTCAGCATTATCAATACGACAACAAGCGAATCCGTAATTTTTTATGCTCAACTTGATAATTTCTTGTTCTCGAACTTTGTACTTCATTAATAGTCGTTTAGTTCTTTTTGTCGATGTATGGGGGTGTAGAGAATGTGGATTTTGAATCCACATCCTAGTGTTTGTTAAAATTATCACGACGAGCGAACATTTCGCACAACTCAGCACGACAAATATGATTTCAAATGAAATATCAAGCGACTTTGAACCTAAATACTACGCCATTGAAAATGCTTACAACTCAAGAAAGCGTACCACTATCCTTGAATATAACAGTGTGGATAGTCTTACATTGATTCATTTCCTTCGAAATCTTTGAATAGAACTTTAAAGACTGAAGTCACCTGATGAAGACTGATTAAGCAACAGTCGGAACACGTCAGGATAGCTTCTATACACCCACACCCTCAAAATCTCATCTTTCAATGTGACACAAGGGAGCGTTAAACAACAGTTTTATTTTTTCTTTGACAAAATACACTCTCATTCTTAAACAGATAGCTTTCAAATGCTATCCACTTGGTCTTCAATCAAACTCTTTGCAAATTTGCTCACTTTCATCTTTCTATTGATTGAAATGACGTGTGTGAAAATCGTCTGATGATTTAAGAGAAAAGTGAAAGTATTATTGTTTCAATCATTACACTCAACATGAGAAAAGAAATGAAAAAAACACGACACAGAAGTAATACAACACCTGTATTGGTTGCACAGATCATGTTGACTTAATAGATATGTAATGTTCTCTGTTACTTTCATCAAGTCAGAATAACCGAAACTAAATCTAAAAGCATGCTGATCCACAGAACAAAAAAAAAGAAGAAACAGAGCATTTAAACATATATTGATTTCATTTCATACTGCACATTTCAAGCAGCACTAGAACGAAAGCAACGAACAATTGAATGCCATAGTAAGTTGAATAGATTGTGATTTCTTTTTTGTTGTTTCTCATTGTTTAATCATTCTGAAATAGTGACTAGTGGAGTTCGTACTGTACGCGAATTCGTTTCAACAGCTTGTATCACAGTCTCGTGGTTCGTTCATGCAGTGTGATGCGCACTGATTACTACTTCAAAATTGTTAAAAATGCTCTTCAATAATACAATTCAATTTCAATGAGAGATGCAGTTCGCAAAATTAATAGAGAGACAAACGCACAAAATATTTGCCATTGTTCATTTTTAATTAAAGTTTTATGGTACGAAGTTGTTAACAAAAAAAGAACAGACTATATAAACGAACTAAATTAAATTGCAAGTACCATAACGATTAATGCGCCACGTATCTGTCTTTGTGATTGATTTCATTTGAGGTGCAATATTCAGATGATTTTATAGTCAAAATTACGATTGATACTTTCAATTTCATAATGCGGAATTCAAGAAACAGTCTTTGAATAAGTTTGACTGTGATGTAATGAAAATATCAAATAAAGTAAAGAAGAGTAGTCGATGCTTGCTTGACTTTTCGTTTTGTTCTAGTTAAGCATTAAACAGATTAGTATTTAATGAACATTGGATAATATTAACAAAGAAAGAGAAGAAAATTAATTATTCTGTAAAAGCTGTCGTATTCAAAAGCATTAGAGAATAGTGCGAGCGTCTATGATTTCTGGGCACTACTCAAAATTCTAAGAGAAGTATGAAGATTCATTGTTTAATTCTCAGATCTAGCTAACAAACTAGTCGACATGACATGATAAAAATCCAGGCTTTTTCATGTATTATGCTTTCTTATATTTACCGTAATCAAAAGGTAATATTGTCTTCGGATACCTCTAAAAATTTCACCTTTTTTTTTGCTTCATCATTCGATTGTTATAGTCTGAATAGGAGCCTGAAAAATAAACGAAATGATCTCCATGCCATTAAACTTTTAAAGTAAATGAATAGTATAGCCACTATTACTTGTTTGAAGAAAAGAAATCGATTGATTCTTGAATTGACGCTCTGACACAGATTGCCTGTTTGTTTTCTCGTCAAGGTGAAAGAGAAAGTGCGCTTGTGGTTCTTTTTTAATACTCTTCATACATTAAATTTCGCTATAAGCAAAAGAGGCATAATATGTTGCACTCGCAACCATCTTATTCACTATTCTGTTTTCGTTTTGTCCCACGATAGTTGTATCAAGGTACTTGTCTTCGACTGGATTTATTCATCTCTCATTGATATCTCGATTGTCCAACGTAAGCTGGGTTTCATTCATTAGAAAATTGTCTTCTAAGCATAAGAATTTATTTGTGGCTCTCCTTATTTTGTTGCTTGATTCTTGCAACAAGGAGGTGAATACCAATGATAAACCAGCGTTTATACTTCATATCTATAATAGAGATATTGGCAAAAACTGTGTTGTAGTACTAGAAATAATTTTGATAAAGAACTGTACTTTTTCACAGTTATTTAAAAAGAAGCAATATATTTATACCTACAGTCACAAACAAACGACACATCTATTTTTTACCATTGATTCTTCACATTATTGTCGTTTGGTTTCATATATATACCTTAGCTATATATCTTGGTACTCAGTGCACGCTAAGACTTTCGTTAATGAAGAGAGAGAAAAGATACTCTCTTCATCTCCAGTCTTAGTAACTAGCGAATGCAACTTGCTATTGGATGAGATTGTTTTTCGACTTTTATTGAAGAATCATTTTTCCGATTTAAACACGAACGATGAACGTTTAGATGATGGACTGACATATCTGTAAAAGAGACGAACATCCAAATAAACACCTCTAGTGAGAAGAACCCAAGAATTATTTATCAGTTCAAAATTTCAGAAATGTGCTCTTTGTATCCTTCTTAAAATCAAATTTAACAGTCCTATTTTAAGTGAACAAACGTGAAAATTAAAGAAAAAAAAGATATCTGATGAATAATATTCATGATAAACAGAAAGAAGAAGAAAGAAGCCTTGTAAAGTAATATATCATTATTTTTCGTTTATTCTTATCTACTATCGTCGCTGAGAAATGTTCGCAAGTCGGATTATTGGATTTTCATAGTATTTTTTAGATCCAGAATATATTCTACTATCGACAGTCGACAATCATCATGGTCAAAAGTTATGATTACTATTCTATATTCTTAAATACTTTACAGAATCTTCAATATTTGTCGCATTATCAACGTTTTTCAGCTGTATCTCGCGTCCATGTCTGATTGCATCGGCAGTACTTCCTACCATAATTTTGGCGGTTGTTCTTAATCTTATACCCATAGATATTGGAAGTCACTATGGTAACAATATCTTTGATCCATTTCTTTGGTTTCTATTTCATTATTACAGTAAAATCGACAAACACAACTACGACATCAACGTGAAAGGTTGCTGCTAAGATGCTATGGAATCGAACGAATTTTCCCACTACGCAATTGAATGATGGTTGTATATTGACAAGTGGTGGTGCTACAGATGTTATAAGTTATAATGCAACTTCCGCAGCTGAAATTTATTCACCATCGACTGGCGACTGAGTAGTAACGACTTCAATGCAACAAGAGCGTTATTTTCATACAATGACTTTGCTTAGTAATGGAGAACAGGTATTACTCTCTGGTGGATGGAATAGTGGAGATTATAGAGTGCGGCTAAATACAGCCGAAATAAATAATATCCGTATATGAATATGGACATACACTTCATTTTTCATGCCTGAAAAATTTGCATGACACACAGCAACACTGTTAGGTAATGAACTTATACGCATTGCTGGTGGTAATGTGTCAAATGCATACTATTATGATGCAAATGTTTCTTCACTATGGATACCCACCCAATCTATGACGCAAAGCAATCGTCGAGGTCTGACGGCAACATTACTCTATGATGGTCGTGTACTAGTCACTGGTGGATATGCAATTCAAACCATTGGTTTGAACACAGCTGAGATTAATGATCCAAGTACTAATACATGAAGAAAGACAGCTAGAAACATGACAATAGGAATATGTTTTCATGCAGCTGTTCGTCTTAATGACGGTAGCGTATTGATTGTTGGTGGCTACACAGCGATCCAGCGTCCTTAGCTTCAGCTGAATTATATTTTTCGTTAAATGATTCATTCATAGCAGTTGCCAATACAGCTTTTGGTGGTTTTCAGTGCACGCTTACTCTTCTCCCCAATGGTTACGTTCTTCTGACATCTGGTGGGGATGCAACAGGGAATTGTTCTACCATCACTCAACTCTATAATCCATTGACGAGACAATGGTCAAATGCAACCGCAATGAACTTCGGATGTGAAGCAAATTTTTCTTTCGTCATATCTAATAGTGTACTTACTTGTGGCAGTGACAATGCAGGACAAGTACTTAACAGTTGCGAATTCTATTCTCCTATCTAAATGAGATGATTTGTCTCTCTTTTTCAAAAGAACTAAGGCTGCATTGATTGTAGGTTTTAGATGAACTTTCGATGTATGCACTACTCACAATCGACACTTGCTTTAGTGTTTTTTTAGCATATGTGTCACTTCCATAGGTGGTAGAGTCACTAACGCCTCACCCTCTATGTTGGTTTTGACTATTAATATATTGTCAAGTTGCATTGAAGTAAAATGGTCAAAATTATTCATTAATGAATTATTATTCGTTTTAATGACCGTTTCTTCATTATTCACTTGACTGGGTAATGTTGAGCATGCGTTGTTACAAAGTGTTAGTAAACGTTATTTATTTCTAGAAGGCCAAAATGCATGCCACGTAATTATTGGTTTGAAAATACCTACGCGTTGATGAAAAAAATAATGAAACTATTTGCTGATTTTTATTTTCGAATGAACTTATTCTTCTTCATTAAAAACAGATTTTCTTTTAGAAAATTCTTAATAGAATCAGGTACATGGACGATCTTCAGTCGTTGAAAATCTCCTATTGGGCACATCAATTCAATCATTTATAGATGTTCATTTTTTCTATTCATCACCAATGTCCAGTGTCGAATATTAAGATGGTGACGCATAAAGTAGAAAAATTTGATAAAATTTTTATCATGGTTTTTTTTCGCTCTAGACTTTGCTTAGAAGTCTTCATTGGGATCTATCTGAATTATGTTTGACATGAGTTTCCGAAATATTAATCAAAAAGCCTCATCTGTAGTCATTATGTTCAGCAACTTTGCAGAATACAGCGAAGAATTGAGGTGAATCCCTTTTCTGAAACAATATATTTAATGTCTATAGAGATACACAATACAATTTTATAAACCAAACAGCATTCGAAAATCTGCACATGCTCGTTCATAATTCTTGACTTTCTGAGGTACACATTTCAAATCAAACTGTGCATCACCTTGACCAATAAACAACCGCGCGAAACATCTATGTTCTTTTTTCCAATGAAACACTCGTAAACGGTATGCTTGCACAGAAAATTTGACAATTGGACTTTGTTTTGTAAGGAGTCGTTGCATGTGATTCACTAAGTCGATCGCTTTTTCGTCTTTGATTGGAGCATACAGATGAAATACCATTTCGTCTCCGGTTAAAGCCACACAACTTGCATCCACATCCTTTTCATCCAAACAAGGACGGATGATCTTTTTGTAGATAGTAGCTGTAAAATGTGTCCATAATGCCTGCAACTTACTAAACTGGGGCAATTCACCTAAGCAACGCATGCGTAATATTTTGCTTTGTATCAACACGGGTTTGGACCCTACAAAGAACGATAAAAAATCGGACCATGTCGGATACGTGTGAGCGTCAATCGCATGTATGTGTTGAAGTAAAGCAAAGTTTGCAGATTTGATATCAATGCTGATAAAAACTTCTCTGTCATTCTTTGCTTCGTAAACCTGATTCTCGATTTCGACTACAGGTGGAACCAGTGCAGGTGTACCAATCAGCTCCTGATATGCAGAAGTCATGGATATTAATTCAGATACAAATTGACGTAAACATTGTTCAAATCGCCGCAGAAATTCTAAGCCGTGCCATTCATATAACTGACAAAACTCTTGCCATTCAGCTGAAGTTTCATTGCTCACTTGTTCTGGACTTAAATAGCAGCCCGTGAAAGTTTCGAATAATCTTTCTTTGTCTCGATGACGTTCTCTTTCCTTCTTTGTATCTTGTGCTTTAGCTCTGGAAAGTTTAATAGTAGGTTTACGTTTACCATGTTTCTTCGCTCCAGCAGATCTATTTCCCTCATCCATGTCTCGATACAACACGTGGTATTTGACGGCTAAGAGAGTCAATATTACTCGATCGAAAGTAACGGTGTCCGGCAAATCCAAATCATCGTCGGATTGGTTTAGCCATTCTTGTACTCGACTTTCCCATTGTTGCCATTGAAGATAGATTGGATTATTTTCCATTTCTGCAAGAAACTATCTGTCTGAAAGAAAAATCGATATTTATCTTTCGATCATGCCTCTTTTTAGTTGTGACTTGATCTCTCTCTACAAATTGTGAAGGACACCTTTAAATGTAAAAGCCAAATGAAAAGGAACTCTTTTATATTTAAAGAAGAGCATTTCAGTTGATAAGATTATGCCAACAAAACAGAATGTGCTGTACGTTCTTGGTTCGAGCGAAAAACAACTCACTTATTGGCTAAACTCAGGTTTTCTGTCCCTACTTCGACATTGTTAAACATCAAGTGCTGTAGCGAAGAGGACAAGATTAACGTATCGAAAACAAAACTTACCGCAGAGATAGTGTACAGTGAAGTTTTTTCCAGATTCGAATCATCTTTTTTTAAAGTATCGGATATCTAAAAGAATAAAGAGTTACTCTATAAAATTCTTCGGGCGCCTCCACTAGGCAAAAATGAAAAGTTTCGCTTTTTGGAGGAGATAACGTAGCTTCTCACATGAATTTTGCAGACGACTATCATAAGCGCATTCACTATATAAGTCCTTAAGACACAGCTAAATAGTTCTGCTATTTCCAATCAATTTACGCAAAACAGCTCAAGTAGCGAATATTGAAACAACGGATTCCACAATAATTGAGTGTCAGTGGATATGAAATGAAGCGTCAGCAGGCAAAATAACACAAAAGCGTAGCATAACTAATAGACACGAATTATGACTAGTATTCTTCTGTTATTTTTGTGATATTAGATAGGTTTTTGGCAGTAATTTATATACAAGTAAAATCTTTCGTCATTCCAAACTCCTTTGAGTCATGTTTGTGACTCAATTTGACAATTTCCCTGAATATGTGACGATTTCGCATGTGTAAGTAGACTTTTTCTTCGTTTATGGCATATGTTGCGAAATTTGACATTGTTTTCATACGTTAATGGTTTCTGTTCTTTTTTGTTCGTTCTGTCTCTGCAGAAAAATAATTCTTTTTTCTTTAACAACATCTATTTACAAGACAAAATAGAAAAAAACAAGTTCAAAAAAGGAAAATCAGGACAATTATTTCTAAGTGTCTTCTTAAGGAATGGGCGTAGTTGTAAGTGTTAACGTTCTATTCACCCACATCTTTGTGTTAAATTTGATCTCGTTTCAATATCACATTGTTAACATTTGGGTTTTTCAAAATATTTTTTTTGACACAAAACTTGAAAAAGGCGTAAATATATGAGAAATTGATCTGTTGACAGTGCGATATTCAAAAACGGATGACATCTAATATATATGAGATAATATGAGTGAGATCTCAATGTATAGTTTATACATCAAGATTTCATTCGTATTATCTCATATAATAAATTTCATTCCATGTTGTTCGGATCGGCAAAGAACGTTGGTTCATGTTGGTTAATAAACGGTTATCTTTCTAACAAAGTAAGAATTGGGAAAATAACTTTGATAGAACAACAATAGCTCATATTTAGTTTAGATGTTCACCGAATGAGCGTGGGTGTGGATGTAGGTGTAGATTGTCACTCTATCCCTACCGACGTCCACATGCATGCCCTTAGTAGCTTTGGCATTATTTTGAGAAACTGCTGTGATTTTTGACGTTTTTCTCAGCAGTTATCTCTTAGAAACAATAGCTGATGAAGAAACTATTTTATTTTTTTGGAAATGTTTCTAAACTGAATATTTCCCCTATATTTACACTAAGTCTGACAAAACATTTCTGAAAAATGAAAATACTGCAAGATAGTTTTCAGAGCAATCCTACTCATTGAAACTCAGCTGCTGTGAATAGCACACATTCAAGTCTATCTGACTATTTCTGGCCCACAAAAACTATGTTTTTTTGAAAAATGATTGTCTTTGAGAAAAAACCAACTCTTGCCAAGAAAAAAAAGGTTTTTTTGCTTTAACGAGAGCCGACTTCTCTGGCTGAAAACTACCTTGTTAGAGAAAAAATATCTCAAAATCATATTGATTCTTAATATGCATACTTCAAAGCATTCAACTATGCATTTATCTTAAATTTCGTTTTTCTGATAAAATTCGACGTCGTGCAGGAGAAGACTTAAGCTAGCCATGATCTTTTCATGATTCTTTTAAGAATGAGTTCCGTTCAATGGGTTTTTGTAGAGGATAATTTTGAATAAAGCAGTGAAAATATATTGAAATCAACCACAATATTATTACTACTGAATTGCAGATTAAGATTTTTCTGCCTGACTACTTTTAGTCATGTGACAAAGTATAGATTCTCATGATTATATTCGCTATGAAAATTTCTCAAAAGGCATGTAATCCACGCCACTTTGACTAATTTGTCCCCTGACTTAATCTCGTGCAATCATTATCTATCACTTCTTGTTCAATGCTACATTGAGAAGTATTGGTGAACAAACATTCATACGCAAAAAATGTCGGATAATATAATTGACAATTATTTTGTAAAGATATCAGTAATCTATTTTTTTTCTCTTCGAATTTCCTAGAGTGAAGTGTAAAAGACAGCTTACAGCTAATAGTCGACATCCATAAGATTTACCACTCTCAGCCTTTTCATTTGCCGCAAGACGTGAGTAAAATTAGATATGATGTCTAATGTCCTCGTTGAAAGTAATCTTTGCGAATACTCAAGAAACCTTATGGACAATGTATTTTATTCTTTACTTGCTGACTATAGATTTGTTTTCATTGTTGATGTAAAAACTAAGATTAGACAATTCAAAGTATTGTAGTTAGTATTTTAGATGGTTTAGTGCAACTAGAATTAATAAACATTCAGTACAAATTTTCGTCCCTTCAATCTTTGATATTTAAAACACTCTTAAATTCTTGTCGTTCGAATTATTGAAACCATTAAATAACATGTTCCACTTTGATTGATAAGATCTATAAAAATATATTTCTTCAAAAACAGTAGAAATGGAATGATATTTTTAATTTGCGAAATGATTACTGCAGACTCAGTAAAAGGCGTGAAAAACTGCATTACAAGACCACAATTTCAAATTTTTAAATTTTCAAAGCTTGATAGAATGTCAAAGACTTGCAATTCGTTTCTTTGCTAATCAATCATAATTATTCCTTTTATCTCGTTCATGACTGAAAACTAATGTTTTTATCGTTATCTCTTTTTTGGTAAAATGTTTTACAAAGACTAGCAATATGGCTTTGAACGTCTGTCCCTGTGTTGGTTATAATGTGACTTAAAGACTAATAAATCGTGACGGAACCAATATTTTACCCAGATCCAGTAGTGTCAGATCCGAGATTTACGTCTTCCAAACCATGAAGATCAGCTGTTGGATCGTAAGACACTGCGACGTGCTCGAAACACATTTTCTATCTTTCAAATAGGAATCCATAGTCTAAACAAAGCTTGTAATCTGTTCGAAAAAATTCTAGATTGAAGTTATCAATCATACTTTTTGAATGCTTTCCACACTTTCATGTCCATAATTAGATTTTTTTCTTCATCTTACATTATTAATTCTATATATATATATATATATATATATATATATCAAACATTGTCAACTTTCTTATACCTTTTATTGACAATGCTCTCTTCAGTAAAATTTTATAGAATCATATCCAAGTCAATCGTCAGTAGATCGATGGGCTATGACTCTCATCTCCTTGTTTCACTACTACATAAGTATTGCATAACGTCATATACATATGTAAGTTTATTTGAGTAACGATCAGAAATAAGAAACCTTTCTCAAAGAACATGCAATGTAGAAGTAATGGCACAAAATATCGATCTTTATGTCTCTTCGATCAACGAGTGTTGAAAGAAACTCTTCTTACCGAACGATAGAGCTTTTTCCTCTTTCGAATCTTATATAGCTCTTTTTTTGTAACACGTTTATAAACGAAGCGACGCAACACAAAACAGAAGCACCCTTAAAAAGATCAACACTTTTCGTGAAATTCAGAAAAATCGCGGAAAATATTGATCCCTACATCACTTCGATATAAACGTTTTGAAAAGAATATTTTTTTTATCAATTCATAAAAAGATATTTTTTTCAGAACCTATTTATCGAAGAGATATAAGGATCGACATTAAGTACGGTCCTTTTATAGAAAAATACCGACGTTTTCCTAGGGTACTTCTCTTTTCTATTGTGTCATTTCGTGTACATTATCTTTATACTTTAGACTGATAACAAATTACAATAGTCAGAAGTCCTAAAAAGAAAACAACTTCTTGACTAAACCATACTAAAATAACTACTCTAAATTAACACCAATGTCTGTGGATGTGTGACTAAACACGTGCAAGCAAATATACAAAACTAAACAGAATTTTATAATATTTAAAAAGACCTATCCACATACAACTGTGTGAACAAATCTCATATTTACATTCAACATCCTTATAATTCGTTCTTTGAGAAAAAGGAATTACAGCAAAATAGCTGGCTATAGCCATTCAAACTGGTATACAAATCTAATGTAAATATCTTCTACTTTTATTCATATTTGAGCAAAAATGAAAAAGTTCAGCATTTTATTTGGCATTATGTGTAATTTCAGTCATCAATGCTCTGAAATGCGCAGATTTCAACTCCAATCAATGCATATGTATTTACTTTATTGACATTAGAAAAAAAAAACTTGTTAAAGAAATGTGAAAAGACTTGGTTAGTAGAAATAAAAATGTCCGTCTTTCATGATGCCGTATGTGCTGAAATGTGACGGTATGATGATCATTGTTGTTGTCCTTCATAACAAAAATAAAATACACGTATAAATTATTCGAAATAGTTTGCATTTAACAAGACATACCTTGTTACTTGTCGTGCCTTTTCCCAACTATTGCTCCCATTCGCCGTTAATATATGTAGTTCAAAGAATGAAAAGAGATCGCATGATAAATGAATTGTTGTTCCTATTTTCTCTCTTCTAATATTTCGTTATTTTGAAGTGTGTCTGCCAAGTTCCAATCACGGCAGAAATTTACAAGACACTTGAATGAAATTAAATGGCTCTTTTCAATTATTGCTTTACGTCGCTGTGTATATACCGATTTTACAATTTTGAGGACGGGTCACCAAGTTCATGAAGAAGCATATGTCACTCATTTCAATTGTCTCTTGAGCTCGTAGTATTTCTACTGAGTGCAAACTGTAAAGTATAACCACATGACACATGAACAACTATTCCATTCCTCGTCATCCATTATTTCCTTAGTTTGAAGGACCTATGCCGAGCTCAAATTGTGAAGGAAGAATAGCACATAGCATGTGAACAGTTTTTTACAACTCTTTTCAAGTACTTCATGTGTTCAGAGTATGTCTACCGAGTTCAATGCATGAAAAATGTCACATGAACCATGAACGATTCCACATGGCGCTTTCCAAATATTATTTCAGTTCAGGGTGGATCTACCATATCTAAATTACAAGGAAAGGATGAAATATAAATGAACAACTTTATGTATCTCGTTCCAACTATTTCCTTGCTTCGAAGAATATAGTCGCGTTCTGATCATAAAGGTAGACCATATAAGAAATGAATAATTGTACATGTGATTCTGTGCAGCTATGTTTTAGATTCACGTAGTCTCTCTCTAGTTCAAAGTGTGAATGAGAGGTACATGATATACATATGTACCTTGCTTAAAGATGTGTTTCAACTATTGTTCCAGTTCAGTGAAAAAGTGTGAAACTCAAAAGCATCTGTGAAGATCATTTGGCAGCCGAATAAGTGTAACCTCCACTCTCTAGTCACATATATCACCAATAAGCAGGAGTCTATGTCGATTTCCAAGTATGAGTGAAAGCCACATAATAATTAGACTGTTTGTTTCTTTTGTTATCTTCAACTATCACATCAGTGTAAGATTTTTATGCGCAGGTTTGAAGGATGAAGAAGAATGACAAGATGAAGAAACGACTCTATGTGGCTTTCTTCAACTATTTCATCATCTCTTCATGTCATAATGTAAGTGAAGAGCCGCTTGCATTAGGTGGAGAGGAACTCATATGGTAAATGAATAGTTCTGTTTGTACGTGTTCAACTAATATTTTCATTTGATTAAACAGGATTCGCCTTGCTGTGAAGTGCGATCACGTTGCATATGAGTGAAAAAAGATACGCTTTTGTATTGAACTATAGATGAGTTCACGTAAAGCCAATCTACGATTTGTAAGAGCTTCGTTTCGCTCTGGGTCACCTGCGAATTGCCATGCGTTGACGATTGTGATGATCAATATTAAGATTAAAATCAGACGCATTATTGTACTACTTGCTATCGTTATTGCTTTATTCAATGTTTTTTGTGATTTTGTTGCGCATGCTCTTTCGTTATATAGATATGATGTGAAGAAAAGCAAATGACGTAGTTATTTCTATTCTTTCGATATATTTTTGGAAGTCAGTAACGCATGTGCGCTAATGATATTCACTAACGAAGAAAAAAAAATAGACCATGCAATATGATGAGAAGATGTGGTGAACAGGAAATCTTAACGTGAGAATGAATGTTGACACTTATTGCATTACCTACAATATTGTCTCTTTCAGTATAGAGACAAAAAAAGGAAACAACTCATGTGCCAATATGTGTATCGTTTCTTGTTTATATTTGGATTAGCAAGTTTGCTTGATATAAAATCGTCATAAGACGCTTTGATTACTCATTCATAGTGACGTGATCAATAGGGGTGATTAAATAGAATATTAAGAATATATCAAAATCATTGGATAATG
>CAJNOP010000339.1:0-27323 GCA_905250075.1 Rotaria sp. Silwood1
ACAACGATTATAAATAACGACTATTCGACAAATTGCATTTTATCTTGACTCGATGTATTCAATCAAGCCAATTTTTTCTTCAAAATAGTCAGAGGACTTTACTCAACTTGGTGACTTCTCTTGAACTAGGATACCATATATATATATATATGGTCTTTTAGAGCAGATTGTAACGCCTCGAATGATATATATACAAAATTAAGTCTATTTATGCAAATTTGCTGTTTAACTCAATTCAATAAAATTATAGGTATTCTTCAATCTTTTCTAATCAATAGTTTTCATCGATACTTTCTTTATAATTAAAAATGATCATTTTCAGTGGATCTAGAGAATTTCCTTGACTATATGACATCTCATTGTACTCAATGTTGCATCCATCTTCAGACTAACAGGGACTCATTATCTACTTTCAAGATTATTTGATGGAATAGTCTATTTTCATATATGATAGGATCAGTATATTGGCAATAAATAGTATAGTATCTCTGATAAATTGATATAAATATCTCCTTCATAAATGAAAGCGAAACTCTTCACTAATATACAGAAAAAAAAACATTCAATCTACTCATTGATATATGTTTCATTGAAATAGTTTATTAAGCATATTTATCTATAAAATACATCGAACTATGAAAAAAAAGTCTAAAAATAAGTAAAAATTCATAAAAACAATTTTGTAGGCTCTAGTTGGATGTTGTAATTCTATAAGAAAATTCTATTTGAATCTCTCAAATACAGTTCGAAAATAGGCTCTTAGAGATTTTATTGACAAAGAAAAACACTTGAAAATGATGAAAAGAATATAAAAATACATTCTATTGTAATTCGATTGATAAATATAAAAATAATGTTGAATAAAACAAAAACAAATATTTAAGTAAGCAATTTTGTTAGACAACTATTGTACTAATCAATGTTTTGTTGTCACTCGTTGCTGTCATTGTTTTCATTTTTTTTCTGTATTTTTACCGTCAATATGTATCTTTTATTGATGGAGACGATTTTCAAAACTTCACACATATTGTCATACTAAATATGTATGTTTGACAAGATATTCTTTGAAAAAATCTGGACAATCAAAAATCTTATTATGTTCCTTTTCATATTCTCAAATGAAGATGCTCGAATTGGTCAACTGATGTCTAGTTTTCTACTTGATCTTTTATTATATTTTCTGAGAAGTTGTTATATATTAATTAGTTAAATTGATAATATATGTCATTCTATAAAGTAATGTTCTTGTTTCATTATTTTATTTGTTATTTCTAATGAAATTATTTGTACCTTTTGTTAAAATACTCTGTTCTTGTTACTACGGATGATGATGAATATTTAATCATTATTTTTCAAAAGATTTTTAGAACATTTTCTTCGTTTTGTTCCCCTTTTTTGCTCCTCAATATTGACAAAAGAATCGATTTGCAATCATCCAGAATTTCTTCAATTTTATCTTTGATAAACTTACATTATCTTAATTAAAAATGAATGGTTGATAATTAGTTTTACTCATCAAACGAAGTCGTGCTTCCCTCCTGCTAAATTGTATTTCTCTTTTGACTACTTTCTTTTCTGTTGAAACTGAGGTGAGAATTTGAGATCATTAAACCAGACCTTGTATATTTTCCGGTGTTGGAGAGGTTTTCAGTCAGGATTTACTTTAGTATGTGGGTGTGAAATGGTGTGAGTGTGCATCAAAAAAAAATATTCATTCACACCGACACATCCACACACATTCAAAACCTCAATGATTATTTTCTTAATCAAATATTCTGTTCTTCAGAAACAAAACTGATTCAATGATTGAATTTCTCGACTTTGCAAATCATAATGTAAGCTTTTCTGAAATTATTGAGATTTCTACAGCAACAAAACGATTATTTTGAATCGAAATACGGTAATATGTTTATTAATCATATTCGATATTTGAAAAATAGCTTGGTTAGAAAAGAAGCTGATAGCTGATACATAGTTTGAAGTATGTTTAGTTTTAAAATATTCTTATCTTTCAAGAAAGTCGACGGATATTGGTTTGTTTCTTGGGTGTATTCTACAAGACAAACAATTTTATCGAATTTTGAGTGTGTTAGTGACAAGCATTTTGTGACTGTTGACGATCATCGATCCAACTAATTTCAATAAAACTGTTCTAAACGCTTTTGATACTTATTTCGTTAGGAATATAAGACAAATATTCACATTGAAAATGTCGTCTGAATGATAATCGATATTTATTGGTATACAAAGTGAAAACATCTTCGATTAATTAACAATTACTCAAAAAAAAGAAGAGTAATTTCTCCTCACATTGATCAGTTCCCTCAACACATTTTGATTTATTTTTGCTAAGACATGTAAAGACAAATGTTAAAGCATCTTGACAATTTAAGCATCGAAATAACTGGAAAAATCTAGAGAAAAAGAGAAACTTGTTCTGCTTTAGTTAAAGACAGATGCTACAAACAGTCCATGAGAGATATGTTCGTAGAAATAAAAACTCTGTATATTGACTTAACATTAACAAAATAGTTGAAACAGTAAAATCAAATAGCAAAGATGTATAAAAAAAACTTTTAGAAAATGATTTTTAGAACATCTTGTAAAACTTTTATACATCTTCTTGCAAAATAAGTTTAGTTCTTAGTCATATCAAACCTATGAAAAATGGTTGACTACGTTAGCTATAGGCAAGCTTTATTGACAGATTCAATTCTGCTCGTCGATTCTTTTGCAAGTCATGATCTATTCGAGTTTGCAGTCATTATAGATAGTAACGAGGGAAAAGTTATCGATCTGTTAGGTGCACTAGAACATAACTAATTGCGAAAATATCTTCATACGAAAATCCGAAAGGGTGTGGGTGGTGTGGGCGTGGGTGTGAGTGTGGGTGTGGGTGTGAGTGTGGGTGTGGGTGTGGGGTGTGGGTGTGGGTGTGGGCGTGGGTATAGAATAAATGACAAAACACATCCACACACTCACACCCACACCCCACACCCACACCCCACACCCACACCCACATCCACACCCTTTTTCTATCTTTCAGGGTGAAATAACAAATGGAATACAAAGGAAATTGACACATGATGAAGTTATTATGAATGTATTTTTATTTTTAATAGCCGGCTATGAAACAACATCGACAGCTCTAGCTTGTGCAACGTATATATTGGCATTGTATCCACATGAACAAATCAAATTACAAAAAGAAATTGATCATTCACCGTTAAGTGATATCAACGAATTGGAACAATTGGATTTATTTATCAAAGAAGTTCTTCGTATGTATCCAATACCAATATCATTTGTTAATCGTCTTTGTCTCAATGACACAATTGTTTGTAACCAACATATTTCTAAAGGTAACCATGAAGAAAGTTTTCTTACATTGCTTAGTCTAAATTCAATTCTGAAATTATTTTAGGTGATATTATACAACCTGATATCTATTCGATCCATTATAATTCTGAACTTTGGGGTCCTCATGATCCATACGAATTTTATCCCGATCGTCATCGAGACAAACAACGATCACCAATGGCTTTTATGGCGTTTGGCAACGGTCCAAGGAATTGTGTTGGAAAGAGATTTGTTCTACTTGAAATGAAATTATTTCTGGTAAACCTACTTCGGAAATATACTGTAATGAAATCACGAAAGCTCGAATCCCATTTCAATATAAGAGAATTAACATTGATAACACCAGATGACGTTTGGATTCGACTTGAAAAGAGAACACAAACAGTATCTAATTCGGAATCTTGACCATGACGTCGTAATTCGAACGGACTTCTATGTATTTATATATTGCGTCTATATATCCAGGTCATTATGGTTCCAGCAGGTTCCATTCACTTTCGACAATTTCGTTGCAATCGGATTTTAGCACGAACTTGTTAGCGAATTCCAATTGGGACTCGCTGAAGCTCAAATGAATCAATCAGAAGTCAACGAAGCTTGCAGAAATCGTTCTCGAAAAATAAGGAAAATCATAAGTTCTAATATTAAGGATGGTGGATCTGGATATGTTATTTTTTGTGACTTTTTTTTAAATTGCCTTTTTCCAATGGGATAAATAATTATTTATCGTGTTCTCATGTAGTGAATATCAAAGAATTCGTGGATTGGGTGTGAGTGAGTGTCAATGTGGGTATCGGTGTAGTGGAAGGAATAACCCACACCCACACCCACACCCAACTTTTCAGCCAGGTGCTATTATTGATAAAAGATCTTTCTTTTCGGATTCTGTTGTAAATAAAATACATCTTTTATGTTTCATTTATTTAATTATAAATATTACTGATGATCCATAAATAATTGGATAATTCAATTTTTTTTTCTATAAAGACCAAAAATACAGTTCAAAAAGTTCATTTTAAACTCACTCGATAGAGAATTTTTCTTTCTACTATATTGTGAATTAGATTTTTCAAATAAATTGAACTTGTTAACAAACATTACCAAAGACTTGTAGCCACTCAACTGTTCAGCTATGATTGTCTGTCATATTCTGTGTGTGTATCTAATGATTTCTACAAGCCATTATTTAGCAAGCTCGTTAGTAAAAGTCAGATATTTATTATTAATAGACAGACAATTTTATGAAATATGACTTGATTATGTCGTTCATGTACAAATACCTTGTAACTAACATTTAGCGATATTTATCCGAATACACTTTCGATGTGTGGAATTTCAAAAGTTAGACACATTCTTCGAAAGTTTCATTTTCTTAACAAAACAACAATGTAACATTTCAACGAAATAAAGAAGATCTTTGTAGTATTTTTAATCACAAACAAACAATGATGTAGATTTATCAGAAAAAAGTTCTTTTTTCTTGAAAGATTTCACATTCAAATCGTTGGTTTCTAGAAAAAAAACTTTGTTAATCATTTTTATGCTGTTTCTCGATGGTAATTGGGCAGTTGAATAGTTATCGATCGTTTCTGATTTTTGTTAGTAGCTTGATAGTGAGAAAAATCCTCTATTGAATGAGCTTAGAATGAAATATTTGCATTGCAAGTTCGCATTTTGATAAAAAGAAAATCAACATATGCCCTTCTCTATGGATTTCTTGTTATTTTTGATCATTACTTGACTTCCTATTTATTTTATTTTTCATATACTGGTGATTTATTGTAACGAAGTACTGAAAAGAATACTTCTATTTTATTAAATCACACGAAAGACGTAGTAGAATAAAGATCTGTTTTTACTTTGATTCATTAATGTTATGGAATTAGCAGAGAAAAAAAGACTTTTATTTCGACAAAAACTTAATTATGCTGAAAAAGGAAAAATTTAGAAAAGTAATTTCTCATTTCTATATAAGAAATACAGATCGATCTGTTTTTTAAAAGATCAATTCTTATATTAATGTTTTATATCTAGTAATCATGATTTTTGAGGACATTTTAAAGAATTATCCAATGCTGTTGAATTAATTGAACTAATATGTCAATCTAATCAGTTTTTTTTTAATCAGTAAATTTTCTTAATTACTGCAATAGTAAATATCTCTGTCTGATATCTACTAGCAAAGGAAAATCACAAATATTTGCATTTTTATGAAAAAAATCGAAGCAGTCTATGTTCTTTTATTGTAGCAAGTTAATATTGATCTACGCAGTACTTTTGTCATTGATCAAACAATTGTTGAACTTCTTCGATCACATTTTGATTAGTCTTTCGTTGTTTGATTAATGGACTAGACATTGGTGATAAAATCAATTCTGAATATATGTCTGATACAGTATCTGGTAAAGTTTGCTCATCAGTCTGAACTTCATCACGAAACGTTTCTGTATTCTCTTTGAAACGTGTACTTCCTCGAGGAAATGATGCAGAATAATATGGTTGAATAGCACTCTTTCTACCAAAAAAACGATAGATACGCCATAAATTAGTTATAATTAGTGTAAAAAAGAATGCTTGTGCATGTGCCTTTTGATCCTTGCATAAGAAATAAATTATTTTAGGTATCCATATAGGTGCAAACGATGTTGTTAGTATTAGTATTTCAATAATAACTAGTCCAATGATAGGTTTTTTATGTTCAACCGAAGGTAAAGATTGTAAATATTCTATATATAATGGATGAATTTTATAATGAATTGCACCACTACGGAGAAGACCAATATAACGATTGCTTGGTAATGCATGATGATACAATATGGCTGGACTTGTCTGTTGAACAACTAATACATATGCTTCAATTATACGACCGTCGTATGCATGCACAGTAACTTTTTTTGGTATATATCCAGTTGCATCAACTCCACTTCCTCCTTCAGTTGCCATTAAATGTTTAAATTCTTTACTAGTTATTTTATGTAGGACTCCATGAATTTCAGCATCAGGATTTTCTTTAATATTGCCAAAACATGGTTCAACCGCAGGAATACCACGAAAGTCGAATGTCAACTGCCATCCTTCCAATATTCCTGAAATAGATTCTATCGGATGAATTTTTCGTCGACCAGTTAAAACACTAGGAAGCATGTTGGAGCCATATGCAAAATTGTATACGTAATCAGGATAGTTTAATGGAAACAAGGGCTCCGCAGTTGCATTAGATGCATTCATCTAGAATAAAGCTAAATATTCTATTGAAAAGAGTATATGATATCTTTACAGAACCCATTGAAAATTATTTTTAGAATCGATTAGCCCAAGAAAATATTTCAACGCTTCATTCATATGTTCCAAGTACAACATATTCTATGTAATTTTTTCATTTCTCGTATTAAAACTGCAGATTCTAAGCAATCTAGCTCTATATAACAATTGTATTGAAGATATATCTAAAAATTTATCCATAATAGGAGAATAGTTTCTATAATATCATTGTTCAAAAACTACTTATTAAAATACACTTTACCATATCCATTACAAAAGTTCTGAATTGAATATAAAATTCTTGGAGAATATCTATTTAATCAAGAATTTTTTTGACCTATTACTGTGATTATTTTCAAGTGAATGTTATATGCAAAATGTCTCATTTAAATAAAGCGAATATCACACACTGTTCAATTTATCCGTAAGCAATTCAGTCTTGTTCTAATAAGTTTCAAATTAAATTTTGTCACAACAACAAAGTGTAAAATCTCAAACTATTTAGTACAACTACTTATTACTGCGTTGCTTGAATATTATAAATTTGACTAAAATGAATATGTAAATTATATTTGATGAGTATATATTGCATATGCATAAAAATCTCTTCCTATTTTCTTCTTCAAAGATAGTAAAATATTTAGATAGTTTCGGACGAACTAATATTTGTTCATTTATGTATTCAATTGTTAGTAAAGACTTTTGACTGTCTACTAGCAAGAATAGATTTTGATAGCAATCTTCATTACATAAATAAACAAAAAAAAACATCTTGAAAATGCATAGATACTAATAAGACATAGAGAGCGAAAAAGAAAGAATATTTATTTTGCAGAATTTTCATGCTCTGCTAAAGCCATTGTTGTTATGCATATAGAGTGAGACTACTTCTGTTTTTTCTCCATGTTCTCCTCTTTCTTTCACTTATCTGTGTTCATATACCCTCGCTCCATATATAAATGCCGCTTAGATTCATTGTTTCAATGAATGTAGCTGTGAGTATACAAGCCCTAGATTAAGTCTTACACACGTATGTATCGCATTACCATTGTATAGGACGAAACATGAATATGGTTTCGCAATAGTACTCATACTGTAATACAGTCATAGTTCAAAGATGCACGATAGATTGAGTAATATAGGTATGGCCGGTTTTTTTTATCATAAAAAAATTCATCGTAGCGCATGCAATCGTTCTGATAGAACGCATCGTATCAAAAGCTATCTTTGATCACAATTTTATCCCTTCAACATGGTTATGATCATGACCACTGTACAAAACAGTCGATTTATATCAAATATTTCGGTTTTTGTCTCTTGTACTGTCTTACAATTTGACTGTTTCCAACACTATATCATGCAATCGACATTTTTTGAAATACAAGTTTGTCACTGAAGCAAATTCTCATGAATCGACACTCAACTAATTACAAATATATAGTTTTATATGTTGGATGTGCGAGAAGTTCTGAAATGATTTTAAAATTGATCGTTCTCACTTTCAACAAAAACAAACTCTATAAAATTTTGACAAATTATTGAACATAGTCAGTACTAGTTAATGACAATGTTTGAGCTCAATAGCTTTTACTATTGACGAGAAACTGAAACAGCACTATCATGTACTATTTTGGAAAATTTCATATTGCTGAAATTTGTTGCGAAGAAGACAGAAAAGTTATGCATTCAAAACTTCTTGAAGTGACATGTATCTAAACAGAAAATTATCTTTGAACAATCTTTTTCTCTCTTCCTGCACGTATCAATCAGGGAGATATATAGGATCCAACATCAGTCCGTTCTGACTAAATCCATCAAAGATGTCACAAGAACCACGTACGATAGATAAAAAAAACCTATTCCGTTCTTTCGTATTACATTTATAAATCTTACATCCATCATGGAAAGCGATCGATATATTCCTTACGAATTAAAGAAAAAAACAAAACCAAAAGACAAATTTCAGAAAAGTATGAGGTTATCGGATGGTAGTTTTTCTCAATAAATGTGTAGAGATGATCAGATTAGAAAGTGGTAGTCGTCTTAAACAAATGTATTTTATTGGTGAGAGACATGCTGAGTTTATTCGAACTATTGTAGCAGAAAAAAAGCTGTCAACGAATTAGGTGATCTAAGAAAATGTCATTTTTCAGGACGACCAAGATCGTAAACAGAGAACACAAGTATAGACTGGCATGCCGTTAAACATATTTTCATCAATCGAATTGAATCAATCAGTTGTACTGTTAAATTAGCACACGTCGGGTCTATTGAAAACGTCTTGAAGATATTGAAAGAGAAATTATGAAGACAAAAATACAGTGATATTGAAACAATTGAAAAAGGATATTAAAAATGAATGAACAAATTTAGCGATTCTTTATGACAACAGATGATAAATAAAATACCAATACGATTAACACTGCTTATCGATTAAGGAAATAATCAAATACACGAATATTGATACATTGATTTGTTTTGATTCTCTATAAAATATGTTATTTTTTTTTTACTTTAATAATCAAGATGATCAGGAAATTTTTCAAAATAGTATATGACAGCGCTGTTTTAGTTTTTCATCTATGGCAAAAACTATCGAGCTTAAACTTTGTCATTATTTAGTATTGATTAAGAAGAAGAGAAGATAGAAAAGTTGCCTTTTAAAGTATACTTGTTTCAATCACAATTTTCTTTGTCAATTTGCAATTTCATATGAAACTATTAATCATAATCTTATGATCTACTGTAAAGACGACATCGTTTCGATCATCGAGCTGTTATGATGTCTGAGCAACTACTGATTGACACAATTCTCTATTGAAATAATCAATTATTGGATAGATAATAGAGCATTCGATTGAAAACAAAATGACATTTAACCAAGATACCTTTGTCATGTCGTAACTATATGTAAATCTATTCTGTATGTTCAAAGCAAAAATCTATGAGCTTATTCTTAAAACGTTAGATAAATAGTAAAATTCGTTGACAAAAGTTGTAAGTATTGACTAAGGTTTGAATGTTATCGAGCTGAAACACGACTGAAGCTTTATAAAAGATGCGATCTTATTTTTGATGGCTCAAGTTGTAACCATTAAATATTACAACATCTGAGTATTTACGAGCCTGAATTCTGACTGGTACTAGATCGACTGGGTACCTTCTCACTATTCTTGTAGACAGTTACACTCTCTCATTCTTATAGTAATTATTTATATGAATACGAACTAACCATGAGTTATTTAAACATTGTAACTATGTATATACCCACAATCATCATCCCAATGATGATAACTACTAGAAAATTGTTCGATAGTTTTGAATAATTTTTATAAATAGTTGTAAACGCTGAACACCAACCATGACGAGTAGTATTTCGATTATTTTGTAATACCATGCAGCTGTAGCAATTTTAACGAATGTTTTATATGATGGAATAGATTTAAAATTCAATTTTTTGTATATTGGTGCGCCCATTTTACTTGCCTGCAATGCCATGTAACGATAATTCAATTCTCGAGCACTTATCATGGCTGCTTGCGATAATGCCTTGCCAATGCCTTTTCCACGTTCATTTTTCAATGTTGTTACATTAAATAAACAAGCGATGCCATTAGCAAAACTTACATGGCATCCACCAATTACTTGATCATTCTTCACAGCAATAAACATTCGTACTGGTTTAGTTGGTCCGACTTCGACTCGACTCCATACATTCGCATAAAATGGTCCATAAATTTCTGGATTTCTAAATCCGAAACTTTCGCATAAAACATAACCCCATTCAAATTTTCTCATTCGACAATCGGTTTGTGTTGAATCATTTAGTTCATATATTTTTACATCGGACTTGACATCATATTTTAACACAATATCACTATGGTAAAAATCAAAATATTGAAATTCATCATTCATTTGTGGTAATTCAAAAAAGCCATAATGCTTCAATAGTTTTACTGTGTCAAAGGCTGTTGACTTCACTCGTACACGCATTGGACACTTATAATCAGATGCTAACGATAATATTCGTTTGATTATTTTATCCTTGTCATTACGATGATACTTTTCCATTGTATTATAAATATCTGTATCCAGTACTGCATTATAAAAGCTCCAATGCATATTTGGTGAAAAAATACAATCAATCAGATTTTCGATTTGATGAAGACGCAATGGTTTCGTATCTTGTTGATTTTCATTGCTACCAGAAGCAGCATAATTTGCAATATAAAGGTAAAATGATTTCTGATTTTCACAAAATAATTCATTTAGTTCCGATGGATCAATGTCTTTTGTTAGTATTCTCGTTGTGGACATTATTTGGACTTATAGATACTGTATTTATTGTTTCATACATTACAAATATAATGAAGCACAATATAAACTAGATGCGCTGTTCGTTGTATACACCTATACAACGCTCAAACACTGTTGGAGAACGAGTTGTTATAGTAGGTCCATGTGTAGATAAAAGGCAAAGTCTTTTCTAATAGCCATCGAGATAAAATTGTTCTTATTTTCGTCTTCCATATTCTGCAAATTTCTACCACTACCATAATCTTTTCTTTTTGTCTCTCGATCTAGATGTCGCCATCTCTTGTTTATCATATCAGTCATATACTTCATCAAGATGCATATTACCACAAGTCCAACGAATTTAATAATCTAACTTATTTTTCAATACGTAAAATCAATACATCGACTCGTAAGATGTACTAAAAATTCGATCAGTATTATTTTCACAGATGAACTTAATCTTCATCTTGGAAATTTTGTTAATGTCATCCATTTAGTCTTTTCGTAACTTATGGATGATTCATCAGGGTTCAACTTTACAAGCAAGCTAAAATTTAGGATTGAAACGTTCGCAGGCTTTTGGAGAAGCGATCTAATTTGTAACATCTAACACAATAAATAGTTTAATTTGAAACAAACATTTTTTTTAATTCAAGTTTATGACGCTTGCATACTTACTTAAATCTAAAATATTTTTGATAGTACTGTTTTGTCTCCAAAATAAAGTCAAAAGTAAATAAATATCATGTGTTCTAATTTAGTATAAAAGTCCAAAAACCATCATAAACGCTTCAAAAATGATGTAAAATGTCTGTCGTTAAGATGATCATTTGTTTACTAACGAAAAAAAATTGTCAAGACAAGCAACATTTTTACAATGTATTAAAACAAAACAACTATCTTAAAACAATCGTTAGACACTTAATATTGATTTATATGTATGTCTTTCGAATCGACAAAGAAACCACCAGTTCATTTCAGTCAGCAGCTGTCTATTGACGACGGTTCTTGATCACATCTCATCCAATATATATATTATATCCAATTTATTTTATAAATTAATACTCAATTCAAATTTAGTAATACATACTTACATGTGATTCAGTCGTTCAACCAAAAGTATATATAAAAAAATACAATTCATTCTTTGGTGTATCAAAATACAACGATAAATTACAGGATATGAATACAGATTTTTTGTTTTTTTGTGCATATCGTAAGAAGATAGTTAAAAATTAAACTATAACTTTACAGAAATGCCTTATATCAAATCAGGAAAAGCTACTTATGAATATACATCATATAATTTATAATATAAATTTAGAAGAGAAAAGAGAATAGAGAATCATCAAAATAATTTAATCAAACAAGAACAGTATATTTTGAATCTCTATTTTATATCCATAGATGCTATATGTACATGAAAAGAAGAGTTCTAATAACTAAGTAAAAACCGTAGTTAACCGTCGAATATTATAAAAACGAGACAACATAAGTAAAATCGAACATTTTTCATTATTGTATGTAATATTATACTAAATGGATTATGCTGAAATATTCTTATGGAATGTTTGATGAGATCGAAGTGTATTTCCTTTTATTTTTTATTTTTTTGACCATGTTGTTTTTAAAAATGTGATGAGATCTTAAAATTCATTTCTTTCGATACATTTCACATATCAATGCTTAGACGATGTAGTGCACATTGTTTCAATATTGCTCTATTAGTAACATTCTCCACTGTCTTCATGATATTGCTGATAAATATTTGCTCTACATTACGATTCAGAATGCTTGGCTTTTTTGCATCTTTAACAAGCTTTTTCTCCCATTTTTTTGTATAATTCATATTATGTTTTGATAATTCATTTTCAATGAATGTTTCTATTCCTTCAACATCATCAAATATAGTCTTGTTAATCTGATATTTTGATAAGTCTTTTGTTTCCACTTATTTCATAATTTTCTTTCAGATCTTCTTCATTTGATATATCATATCCATATTGACCAATTTGGAACACTTTCGTCTTTTCTTAATTATATCGGATCTAAGTTGAATTAGAACGTAAAGATAGAAGCAGAGTATCTAATAGTTGGATTTGGTATATCACACAAGAAAATAAAGAAAAGAAGAAATAAAAAGTGAATCTCATTATAATATAATTGAATTTCTATGTTTATTCTTTGATTTAATTGAATATTAGTAAATTTTATTTATTGTTCTTTAAATTAATTAACAAACTATTTCAGTAATTATTTGATCATTCATTCAATTTACTAATTTTCTAATTGTTTAACTTATCATTGATTTCATCTGTTGTTCTGACTATAATTATTTTGTTTTTAAAAATTTCAGACAAATATCATTTATGCAAACTACATGTTTTGCTTTTATCATATATTTCTTAAAAATAATACAAAAAATTCTTTGTTAAATATTTTCATTAATAGTTCAATGACAATGATATTTCACTGAATGACGAAACTGAATTTCATCAAGAACAAAATAGACAAATTATATTAGTTTCAATACATAATAAAATTAAACAAAATTTATCGATTAATATGATTGTATCTGATCTTTTTTATTGACTTTAAAATAGTATCTATAATCAATTATAATTCGATGTGATTTGATTTTGAAACTTCATCAATTAAATTGTCTATATATTTGATAATGTAACCGAGAAAGTATCCTATCTAAATTATTTAGCATTTATAACTATGAATAGTACAATATAAATTTATTTTATTTTTCTTTATAATGTAGTCCTACAATGATTCTACATGTAACTGGTTATCTTCATAGAATATTATTTCTAAACTATACTGAAAACATCTATTTGCTGATAATCTCTGTAATCATATGTCTTCTTCTACCAATTGAATCTTCAGAACTGTCGTCTCTAATAGAATGAATCAAGTTAAAGTCATGATTACTTGATTCATTTCTTAAGCTTCAGTATAAAGCCAACTAATAAATTTCTAGGGAACTTGTTTTTAATATTCTTTTATTATCAAGTTGTCCTTGCCATTTTTCAATTATAATTATGAAGTTATTTTATGTTGTTGTGAAGGAATTAAATAGCTTGAAACTATTCTTTATCGTAATCTGTCATTGATGTCACGAATTTTTCTATAAAGAATTCGAAATTCGAAAAAACTTGACAATATTTATACATTTTTTCATCAATTCGAATGTTGAATGATGCTATGCTTTATCAATTGTATAAGACTATATTATCAATTGATTTTTTTTAAAATCTATTCTATTTTATTGAGAACTAGCCATGATGCAATCTATCAAAATCGAAATAAATAGATAAGTTTATAAAGTATATGGGTCTAAAAGTATTTCAATTATTCTTAAAATAAATTCATCAATTTGATGTGATTTTCTTCAATAAAAAGAAAATGCACTTGTCATAGATTTATGAGTATTACCATAATTCTATGCTACCAAAATAAAAAGACGATTTATAGATAAAGCAAAAAAAAATAAGTAAAAGGATCACAAACTTATTCTATAATCATTAATTTTTCTTTACTTGATTATCTTCACTCGTTCTAACTCAATTATTATCATTATAAATTTAATCTCATGTTCTTTTTCTAACCTTGAAAAAATTTTTTTTTCTTTAGATCTATTTTTTCTCTTTTCCGTATACACTATAAACTATTCTATCATAAGTATAGAGCTCATTTACAAGAAAAATCCATGAAAATATGTTATACATTTCATTGTAAAAATGAAAAAGATGTTCCACATACTAACAATTAAATTTGATAAATATTCGAAAGTTCATGTTCTTTAATAAATCACCATAAAAATATGAAGATTTTCATATTTAATCAGATACAATCGATGAAAGTTTCAATTCGTTCTTTAAAATTTACAATATTTTCTTAAGCATTGTTATACAGCCGCCTTTAAATTAACTTAGATTTTATTATTCTTGTAATAATTATACAACAGAGATCATGTCAAATGAAAAAAAAAAGACTAAGATTTTTTATTTGTCTTATCAAGTTGATTATAATTATATGAACAAAAAAGAAATAAGTGTGATTATTGATAATTATTGATGTTCGAAAATGAAAACATATAATCATCTACTTGCATGTAATTCTATGAAATTGTTTTAAATAAAAATGATTAATCGAATTGACGCAAATAAATTAGGACAAGTATACATTCAAACGAAGTTTCCATCATACTCATGTGTAAGATTTCCATCTCAAGTTTTTTATTAAAGGAATATCAAACAACAATTGAACATTATTATTATTTTAATCGAGTATATTAACTTTTCAAGCTACAAAGTGTTCTTAGTTTTCAAACAATCAATAGAGATCTGATAATTGTAATTATTATAAATAGTAGATATCAGGAAAAAAATGTCTTTGAATGAATTCTATCGAATATCAGTATTGTTTGATCGATTCTTAGTTGACAAATGACTATGCATAATCTAGATATATCAACGCACAGTAAAATAATGTCAATGAAAAGTTAATTCATTTGTTGATCAATCATATGACTTATTCGTATTTGTCAAGTAGGCAATGTAATAAAATCTCCATGTCATAAACAATGTTTATTTATTTATTATTTTAACATTGATGATCGATGTGAACGCAAATAAATGTCATAACCATCATTCATATCATATTGAACATAAAAAAGAATTTATAAAACCAAATAAAGTGTGTATGTAAAAAAATTTCTATGAATAATGAAAAAAAACTTTTGAATAAGAGAATTCTGATTATATAACAACGAAAAAAGACAAATCCTTCAACAAGATTCATTTTGTTACTTATATTTGGCAGAAAAAAAAACATATTCTATTCCTTATAATGTAAGTTTAAAAAAGATGTAATGTGCTTGTTTAAGACATACTATAATGAATGACTTCTTTTTTTATGTGCTTCTTTGAAACTGTCAAGTCTAATTAACATATTGCTTTTTTTCCATTTACTTTCTTAAATAATTTTATTTCCGTTGATCTCATCATTCCTTTGCGTGTCATGTGTTTCCTCTTGTATATTTTCGATAGACGTTTCAATGTCGAACTTTATTATGTTTCAAATAAAATCTTTTTTGTTTTGTTATAAGAAAAGTGCTTGTAATAAAAAAATAAAAATCAATTGTTTTCGTTCTTTTTTTTTTGTTCAAATAAATTCTCTTTATTTAATAATAAAAATCGAAATGAATATCGAATAAATAACGAAAATAAATGTCAACTACAAATACATTTATCTTTTTCACGATTTGTTGCTTGTGTTGATGAATTGTCTTGTAATGATGCAAGATAATGCATAAGAAATAAATCACTTTGAATTCGAAATACTTTATTTAATGCTATTAAAACATTTTTTTTTGTATTATTATCAAAATTTTCATTGGACCAAACAGATTCAACAAAAAGATTTTCAATGTAAGTTAATGTAGCATTAATATGAATAAAATCAACATGAATTGATGTTGAACCAGTTTTATTCGTATGCATTCGAGCAACTCTAGAAAGATAGACAAGAAATTCATTTGTCCATTCACGTTGTAAAAGTAATCGTTTTAAATAACCACTTAACATATCTCTTCTATAAACCATTTGTGCTGAATCAAGTGATAGATTTTCATTTTTTTTTGAAGAACCATCAAAAACATCATTATGTACAAGAAAATAATTTTTTGTTATATCATATTGAAATAATTTTCTATAAACTGAATCAACAATAACTGGAATAACTGAAATAGCTGATGATGCAAACATATTTAATGCTGATATATCTTCTGTTGTAAAACTAATAAGTTTTGAAAAATAATCAAAACGATAATAAATATCTTCATGTAATCGTTCAGTATCTATATGTTCAGTCATGATAAGAACTTTGTTTTCTTTTTTTTCTTCTAAATGAAATATGAAATAAAATCAAGACATACTTTAAGTTTTATACTCGTCTAGAAATGTCTTCTTTTTTTTTCTTCTCTATTAGTATGAGCAAAGATTAGTAAAGAGAAAAAGAAATGCCAGAGTAAATGCGATCGTTTTTTTCTCTCTCTCTTCATTCTGTTAGTAAACAGGACTACGTCGAATATAGCCTCCTGTAAACATCAAAATCCAGTTTCATCATAAGAATATATTTCTAGAGAGAAAAATTTATCAATATGATACCCTCTCATGAATTGAAGGGTGTTGGTGTGGGCGTGGGTGTGGGCGTGGGTGTGGGTGTGGGTGTGGGTCATTTCATACCGCACTCACACCCACACCCACATCCTTAGAATACGTTTGCAATATTAGCGGTTAGTCATTCACCAGCACTTCTCTAAAGTCTTGCTCATAGTCACTTGGCATATTATTGGAAAACATTAAAACAATCATGGATTATTCTGCATTGACTTTATGGACTGTAAGCTTCCTTACAAGATTCTTTTAATGATACTTCTATCGACTTGAGGAGAATGTGTGAAAAAAGCAATTCAACTCAGAAATCACTGTGAATAAATAGGAATCGCTGAATGTTGCGCACCTTAGACTGAGTGCCAGTGGTGTGTAAACAGTATTTCATCACACTACGACTTACTGAAGCACCCATTCTATCAGGTCTCACTCTGATTCATGCCTACGGCAACATTGTGAAGAGAGTACCAAACTGAACAGCAATCACAGATTCCAAATACATAGAAGGACTTTTCATATTTCGAGTTTCCTTTTGCTTCAAATGCCTTTTTCTGGAAACAAGTCACTTTTCCCTTAGAGAATAATTCACAGAGAAAAGTAAAAGTTTTTCATACAAACAACTATTTGAGTTTTTGAAAATCCGACTTCAGATTTGAATTCTTCCACTTCGGTTTACTTTTGTCAACATTTATCAGAAATTCGTCATGGACGTTTTTTTGACCTGCCACAAACACACAGACATACACACAAACGCATTTTCTTCCGTATGAGTCTCTCGTCCGTCAAGGAAATTATGGTCGTTTATATGTATAATTACGTGTAAATATTTTTCTTCATAATATACATTTACAAATAAATATAAATGATCATAAATTATTATTTATTTTCAATGTGAACTATTTTAAGTTATATTTATTTTTATATACAAATTTCGAACAAAATATTTATATTTATTTTAAATATAAATTATCGATTATTTACTTTCCTCACAAATTAAATTAAAAATAAATATGAAGAGTGAACCCTATTTGAAGACATTATTGTATTGAATCTAAAAAGGAAAAAAAATCATATAAAAAATTTTTATACTTACAACATTGTTATTTTGATATTGAGCTAAATAAAGAAAACATATATACTTATAAAAATAAGGAGTATTTACTTAAGACATGTTATTCATATGAATCTAGAGAAAAAATACATATAAATCGGATTATACAAATATCGACTTAATTTTAACATTTTATTCGGATGAAACTAAAACACAAAAAGAAATAATTCTTTAGAAAACTGTAATACTTCAATTATTTTGAGTTTGAGAATGAATTAAATAAATGAAATAAATGAGTACATTTAAATAAATAAAGGATACTTACTTTTAACAGGCTGTTCCAATGAATTGAAATGTAAAAGATACAGAAGTATTTGTGAAATTTCGATACTTATAATATTTTGAGTTTGATATTCAGCCAAGTAATAGAGAGACATGATGGTATTTAAGCAAAAAATACTTTTATGATATGTTATCGAATCTAAGGAGAATAGAAAAATCTTGAAGGACATGTTAGAATGAACATAAACATAAAAAACTAGAAAAAATACCTCTTTTATGAAAGGGTAGAACAATAAACCTTTTTTATTTTCAAATATCCCTAGTTTAATAAAGTTTTTCGCTCAAAAATCCTTAAATGGTTTAGTACACCAGCATAAAAGCTTTAAGAGTTTAGGAAGATTTTTCTTAGTACTAGGGTTAATTATTCTACGAATTTTTTTACAGTGTATCTTCACTAGAGATTTGCTGTGCTCAACCCATGCGAAGACAATTCTCATAAATGAATTGTTTAAAAAGACAGCTGGCTAATGTGAGCTCAAATTTATATGATTAAAGGAAAAAGAAATGCATTCTGGAAGTTGTTGTTCTCATTCTAATTGTTACTAAACATATTTTTTTTCTGAATGATTATTGACAGATTTTACATAAAAATTGATTTTAAACGTTGAAACCTTCTGTTTTACTTGACAAGATAGAGTTTGAAAGAAAATATAATTAATTCATTTGTCTACATACGTCTGTGATATATATCTTTATAGGAAGTTATCTGCTCAGAGGTTCATTTCGTATATTTCTTTTTTTCAATGCTTTTAAAGTTTTGGAACTTTTCTAATTGATCGTACAGTTCTTTCTTGAATACTGTTTGTAGTAAGCTTCTGAATAAATTGCAAGAAACATATGTTAGGGTTGATCACATTGTAAACAGTTCGAATTTTTGAGCTTTTCGAAAACTGCATCTATTTGACAGAAATATAGTGCTGAAACATAACGAGTATTCGTTACTCATAGATTCAATTTTTCCGGAACTAAAAAATGATAGGGCACAATGAAAAAAAATATGTTAGAAAGAACGTCTAATTTATTTTCCAAGTGACGTTTGAAAGTAGGTAAGATGATAAGTCTAGTCGATTGCATGTCAGTCTTTATGTTGAGTTCAAATCATTTCTGAATGTTTTAGTCATATAGATACTCTTAACTCTTATTTTACTATTCCTATGTTGGTTCTAGCTATTACTGATTCCAGTATGCTTTTGTTTAGTCTTCTTTTGTTAAATTTTTACTTGATAATCGCATTCATTCTATTATAGCCTAGTTTTTAAGTATGAGATCTTACTGTACAAATCTGGCTTGTATTACAATATTGACTCCAGATGTCTCATCATGGTGCTCTACTACTTTTACTTGGTAATATGTAGGTCTATTGTATCTGGTCACGGTATTCAAGACATCTTGATAGCTACGAATTATTCCTGTCCGTTTTTGTCACAAGTACTATAAAGGATGGTTTTTTGCTATCAAGCTTTAGTATAAATTAATATATTTTTCTATTGTTTTGCCAACATATCTATTATTAACTTCTTCAACTAGTTATATTTTATATCGCAAAAACGAGAGAAGACAAAAAAGAATAGAGGCAAACAAACGCTGCATAGTATATATATATATTTTTTTCTATATCTACCTGAAATATAAAATTAATGACAAAGATAATATCATGACTCTAATGTCCTAAGTGCAATTAAATTTACGACAGAAAAAACAATTTTTAGCTAATACGAAATGGAATGAAAAAGAGAGTCAACATGAAGATGTATACACTAGCTCATATAAAGAAAAGATGAAGAACACGGATAATAAATAAACATGAGTATTGTTAAAATCCTCTCTACTGACAACAGTTACGAAATCGATACTTAGTTTCGATCACTAGAGGCATGAATATTACCAAAGGGAAAGAAAACATTCGAGAATACTTTCGAGTGATGATGGAAGTCCAAGTTGTATATGATGTTTTTCGCTCACCGTTCCTTGATTATTTGCAAAATATTACCAGACGTTGGGTGAAATTTTTGATACACTCTTACATTGTGGTCAATTTTACAAAGGCTTCTTAGCGTCTGTTGCCTGTATTCTTAACGGTCGTTTTATACATGAATAAAATGGAGAGAACACAAAATAATTAAATTTAAACCAGAGCTATTAAAAGAATAGTACAAGACCATAATCATAAACGTCAAGAACATAATTTAACAGAAAGCAGACTTGAAAGCGATACTTGATCTTTTCAATTTTCTTGTAGAAGTAAACGACGTCAGTGTCTGTAGAAAAATAAGTATCTGAAAACAGATACACAGCAAAAATGGTTCAGTTGCAAACCTAAACTATCTGTATTTCTGAGTTCTCCTCGGTGAGGAATTCTATAAACAGAAGAAAAACAGAAAACAACACTGAATCAGAATGTTGATGTGAAGAGAATGGATACTCTTCCCACGCTCTCAAGACAAAAAAAACAAAACAATTTCCATAAATGCTTTTATTGAGTGGAAGGAAAAAATGTCAAGTAGGATGCTGAGGGAAGCAATAAACATTTGCCAGATGACATTTGAAACAGCAATTTTAATTAGTTTAAAAATTTATCGACCTCGATATAAACATGATGCTCTATTATAAAGATGAAAAGAAAACTGTCCTCACATATATATATAAGGAAAACGGTTCATGACATAACTATCCGAATTACAAAGTCACATTCTACATCCAAACATTTGTATTGAACTGATTAAAAATACTCAAATGATGATGATGTAGTTTGTTTATTCGTATGTTCAACAAAGTATTAAGACTAAATCTGTTTGTTGATGAGAATACACAGCCGAATGAAACAAATCCAATAACGCGTAGTCAAATACTCTCCACACGTGTTTATCTATTTCTTTTTACTATTATTTATTGTATTTTGGTAATATTTACTTGTCTCAAACCATACATGATCACTACAACAATTCGAAATCCGTCGATTGAAATATTTGAACATCTTATGGCTACTTATTCGCGTACCTTATCTTGTCCATGTCATGACATTTCGGTGAATTATTCAACATTTTTATCAATCGAACCCGATTTTCATGAGGTAAAAATCTTGATAAAATAAGGAAAAAGTATTCATGAAATAGGAGTTCATATGGAAAAGTTTTGAAAATGAAGCAATAAGTAGTTTCAAAATCAAGTCACTTTTTTCACTGTGTTCGCCAGGAGTCTTCATAGCTAGGCATAGGTGTAAACAGTGTCCTCCAATCTGACTCGTACAATTACTATTATTCTAGGTTGCAGTAGTTTCCTTTTTCAAGAATCGTTGTGAGTTTGTAAGTATATACTGGAAAGAAAAACTAAGAGTTATTCCATATGAAAATACTGAAAGTAAATAAATACCACTTAGTCTGACAACCCATGTGTTCGACTGCGGTCAAACTGCGATAAAAAAATCGCAGTTGCTAAAAAAGACGATATAGCCAACGTTATCACTTTATTAATATTTTTATTAGGAATTACAAAAATTTTTAAAATACAAAAAATTAAAAAATTACAAAAATTACAAAAAATTGCTAATAAAAGAATTTATAAAAAAAGTTAAAAAAATAGAAAAATTTAAAAAAATTAAAACTATTTGTAAGAAATGAAAAGTTGAAAAAATTTAAAAAAAAATAAAAACAAAAAATAAAAATCTAGAAAAAAAATAAAAATCTAAAAAATAAAGAAATAAATATCTAGAAAATAAAAAATATATAAAAGGGCGCATCTCAAGCATACGACCTCATTTTTTTCTTTTTCTATTCCCAAGACACTTCAATTAGCCTCTCAAATTATCAAAGTAAGCATCATGGATACTTTAATAAAGTAGTTAAAGTAGAGATTTTTTTCACAAAAAAAGAGCTCTTTTACGAAAAGAACGATTTTGTATAAAGTTTGATTAAACGTTTTAGGGGTCGAGGAATCTGAATCTGAAATCAGTCTGTCGAAATTTTGAGTTCGATTTTACCACAAAAATTTTTTTGTAAAAAAATATTCTTTTTAACAGAAAAATTTTTTTGTAAAAAAACGTAGTTTTTTTAACAGAAAAAAATTTTTTGTAAAAAAATATTTTTTTTTAACAGAAAAATTTTTTTGTGAAAAAGTGATTTTTTTAGCAAAAAAAATTTACGAAACAAACTGGTTCACAAAAAAATTTTTTGTAAGAAAAAAATAATTTTTTCTATCAAAAAAACGTTTTTTTACAAAAAGAATTTTTGTGGTAAAATCGAACTGAAAATTTCGAAAAACCGATTTCAGATTCGGATTCCTCGACTCCTAAAACCTTTGATCAAACTTTATAAAAAATCAGTTTTTTTCTTAAGAAAGATCTTCGTTTGTAAAAAAAATCGAACTCAGAATTTCGAAAAACTGATTTCAGATTCAGATTCCTCGACCCCTAAAACCTTTGGTCAAACTTTATAGAAAATCGTTCTTTTCTTAAAAAGCTCTTCTTTTGTGAAAAAATCTCTACTTTAACTACTTTGTGAAAGTATCTATGATGCTTACCTTGATAATTTGAGAGACTAAGTGAAGTGTCTTGGTAATAGAAAAAGAAAGAAATGAGCTCGTATGCTTGAGATGTGTCCTTTTATACTCCATATAGCCGTTATTATTGGTGTTTAAGAACGATCGAATTGGAAAATTAAGATACTTATTTATTATTGGCTATTTTTTCAGCAACTGCGAGAACAGTGAACAGTTTAGCAGGCACTGCGCTCGCTGCGTCGTAGATGCGAACGCAAATGCGTCGCAGTGAAAGCAGTCTATTTCTTTAATCTCAACTGCGGCCAGTGCGTCGCAGTTACGCGCAACTGCGTCGCAGAATGGCTGCTGCGCGTAACTGCGACGCAGTTGCTAAAAAAGTGGTGACATGGGAAGTTAGCACATGGTGTCTTTTTTAAGTGTAACTAGTACGCATTTTCAACATGTTAAACAGAAATCCAAGTGAATGAGTTTTGCAACGTTAAGAGTCAGAAGTTTTCTTCATTTTTCCAAAGACAAAACTTTTATCGCATTACAACGCATACTTTTTACGTATAAAAATATCATTTCTACAACGCTTGTCTGACTGAATAATTGAGAGATAAATATCAAAAGAAAACATTCAATGAAAATAAATTTATAGGTATGCAATGGAACTTAAAAAGACTGCATGTAAAATTTGTTTTCACTGGCGAAGACTTAAACAATGGAAACAGCCAAAGCCAAAAAAAATAATTTTCGAAATACAGAGAATAAATAGCGTTGAAGTATCAAACATCTATTGTCAACTAACGTCATCTTTCATCTGTCTACAGATCGTGATAAACATTTTCAAATGCTATTGTAAGTGTGTGCACTTATAGGATTCGGACTTTTAAAGCATGATGCTTTAGATATTCAACTGATTCAGAATTCAACAATCTAAACGCTTATTTTTCTTTAGTAAGCAAGTATATTAGGTACTGTCACTAATCAATATGTATACCTGAAGATGACTTCTGCTTGGTCTTGTATAGAATCATCATAAATATTAAAAGTATTTTCATATCGATAAAAAGTGGCTTTATCATGTTTTTCAGTTTAATTCCAAAGAGAATATCATGAAAACAGTTGCCTAAACAGCTTTCTTTATGATTCCGATCTGATTATTTTGTTAGTAAAAATTGACAAATGAAAAGTGAATTTATGTAGAGAGAATATGGCTGATAGTGAAGTCTTCTTACTTTCGATGATATTTCTGTTCCAATACTATTGAGCAAGATAATGAAGAACATAAACTACTAATAGATAATGTATGTTATTGTAGATGCGAATATAATATCAATTAAGAGAATTTCTCAGAAGTTTTAAGAAGCATTCCATAGATTTTCACGATCCAAAAATTTTTTTTCATCTAGCTTCTTATAATTATTTATGCGTGAGTAATCGATGTACTATAGCTATAGAACACACGAAAAACTAAGAATGGATTCCTGTAACCGATGAAATCTACCAACTATAGAGGTGTAGATGTGATATATGTACATGATCAATGGGCGAAAACTAAATTTGTATTTTAACAAATCATCAAATACATGTTTTTCGTCTTCACATACCATTTTACCAGTTTATTGATTCCAGTAAACTCTTAATGAATGCTTTCAATCTCAAAACACACCAGAAAGTCGTTGTTGTATCACTGATACTACAGCACTTTGTAACTCTTCAATATTAATAAACTTTGTTTACGGCTTATCCGTAACAAAGCTCTGTTCATAAGTGTATTTTGAACAGAGTAACACGTTCTTCATGGAAGAAATTTTCGTACCAGTCAACCTGAAAATACTTCTTGAATGCAAAAAACATCAAAAATGATTAGGATTTAGTCACGAAACATTATTAGTATTCGGAGTTCTTTGGACGTCAAAATGAACGCCTGAGTTTAGTAGGAAAATAAATTCATAGAATCGTATATGAAAATGCAATACTCGAATGTGAACGGTATACAAAACTACGCAGAACAGTTTGCAATGACAGAATACTATAAACAAGAAGTCACACATTTATACGAAGGTACTTTTCGCTAGTAAAACTGATACCAATATAGCATTGTGTTTTGTACAATAACAAACAGAATGTAAACAAAGAATCTTAGTAGCTCTTGAATAAAAAATTTATCTAACAACAAGTTTGATAGGTTTTTTTAACTAAGTCTACATCATGAAAGACTAATTTGTGTTCATCAGTAATAAACCTTTTTTAAGTACTTCTTTCGTTCAATGAACAATAATTTATCTTGATATATTAATACAGATGAAATCTTTTAAAAGTAGCACAGGATATTCGGTGTCTCGATTTTTCACGAGGTAATCAATTCTGATACTACAGTCATATCGACCTAAGTATTCCACCATTCGTAATCGTGAGTTATTTGTCCTTTGAACAATCGGAAGTTTCTAGTGTAGAATAAATAGAATAGGAATAAATTCTCATCAAAATTCGCTCGAACACTTGTAATTAATCTAGCTGATTCTACTAACTCGAATATTAATGAACAACCGACTGGCTTTCCTTTTTTTTTGTAGATATGTTCAAGTGAACTATTATCTGCAGAATGGATTGCTTCTTTATTCACTAAGGACACCAGTCGTATAACACCGCTCGACTTTCGTCTTACTGCAACAGCCCAGTTTCGCGCGATTCCAACACTATGCTCTCTGATGATGGGAATTGTGTCACGGGCAAAAATACAATTTGACTCTCAACAACTTGTAAGCTCTCGAGCTTTGTCATCTAAAGACTTTGATGCACAAGCCGATGCACTCTTGGAAATATTTCGATTAAATTCATTAGTGGACTTCGGATCAAGTCATGAAATTGATCCTCTCATGTTCACTATTCGGTTATGCCATATGCATTCAGCAGTTCATACTAATGCATTTATAATGATTCAACCCAATTCAGATCAATATCTGACTATCGATAATTTTTATCCTCTTCACGACAATGTTTCCTTCAGCAATGTAAGTCTCCTGTGATTAAAAGTTTCAAGTAAACTGAGTTGAGCTTTAAGATCCATTTCAGATGCATCTAGTTCTTCATAAAAACCAGCCCAAACCTGTTCAGTATTGTTGAGCAGCTGTCATGTGTATTTCTATTTGAACTACATGTATATTAAATACGCAGTTGAAATTTACGCACAATACCTTCAAAAACTTCACTATCTTGCTTAGAGTTCATAACACGGCTCATAATAACATTTTCTTTATATTTGCACACATCTTGTGTAAATATGCGTGTAGGTGTGTGATAACAGAAGGGCTATATTCACACATTCATCCACTTTCACACTCACATCAACGAAGGAAATAATATGACGTTAAAACAGCTGTAGCAAGAAATATCAAGTTCCATAGACATTCCCATGAAACAAAGTTAACTAAGATTGTGAGCGATAGAAGTGTGTTGTAGTTTTGGCCATCATATTCTAAAATGCTGATTCATTCTACTTACTTATATCCATCTCTGTAGTAGCGTTCTTGGGTTTCATAACAATTAACAAGGAGTCAATTACGAAAATATGAGGTACAAAAATCAGAAGAACGAATCTTAAGAAAAAGTGATCACCGCTTTGCTAGATTTCTTGACTTTTTATTTCATCATGTTTTTCAATTAAATTTCTGATTTCCACTGTTCCTCAATAGAATTCAAATAGTTTCGCTGTCTGCAATGAAAACAGCGTGGTGACTTATAAGGCAGGTATCTATGAATGGGCTACTGAATTAAGACCAGTTTATCAAATGATGGATCCACTTCCACCACCTGTATTTGTCATACCTGGAATGAAAGTTGGATGCATGCCATATGATGCAATTCTTAATAGTACTCTCGAGTGCTTTTTCTCTACATCATGTCTAAATACTACAGCAAAATGGAACTCGACTCTACCCTCGTCCAAATGGCCTAAACAACTTAACAGTTCAAAATTAGTCAATTTTTTGCCGAATTCATCCATCTCCTTCATTGTGGATAATCAGATGATTAATGAAATGAAATATAAAATAAATTTTACTGGATATTATAATGCTTGTGCGCCCAGCGAGTGTACTTACACATATACACAAAGAAATAATTTTCTATATGTGATCACTTTACTTCTTGGTTTATATGGCGGTCTCACTGTTGCACTTCGAATCGCTGCACCGAAAAAAAAATTGGTTTATTACTGAACTTAAAAGGTTTCCCATTTTTTCACCGAACTTTTTTAGGTTCAGTAGAATAAAAAAAGTTTCGTAGTAATATTAATAAACGTTTTTGAGTTCAGTAGATTTAGTAAGGTTTAGCAGTTCTCAAAAGAA
>CAJNOP010000339.1:36207-47231 GCA_905250075.1 Rotaria sp. Silwood1
CCCACCCACCCCACACCCACACCCACCCACCCCACACCCACACCCACACCCTCGTTAAAAAAACTCCTCGAACTATCTGATAGTAAGACAGAGCATTTGCCCGGACTGTTACCTTTTGTTCCTGAAATGCCTGTTATTTTAACACAAAATATAGCTACTGAACTGGGTCTTATCAACGGTATCAATAGAATCTTTCGACAGTTAGTCTATCAGAGAGATTCCATGTCAACAGATATTTTATCAGAAACATTTCCGAACAAGACATAATATATTTATCGACCATTATATGCATTAATTGAAATTGCCATATCAAAAATTGAACGCAACCTTGAAGCACTTCAAGCAAAACTTGTTCCCATACCGTTAGTGGAACAGACATTTCGCGCCGACATTGGTGATATTCTTCCAAAAGATAAGAAACCAAAATCAAATCAAAAACAATTTTATCTATTAAGCGACGTGCTCTACCACCTGTACCTGCTTATTCCATTACGACATATAAGAGTCAAGGTCAAACGTTGAATAAAGTCGTCATTGATCTAAAATTGTCCTATGAAACTGATGACATTGCAGCAGTTTATGTACCTTTGCCGCGTCTAAAACGTTTAATTGATTTAATTATTTTACGACATTTCGATTACAAGGTTTTGCTAATCAAACCAAATAAATCTTAACTCGCCGAAATGGAAAGACTTGATAAATTCTATTTAGAGACACAAATCCGTTTTTCCCAGTGGTTTTAATGCTTTGTCTCTATTGTACAAAATTTCATTCTACAGTATTGATATTTATACTTTTATCTATGCAACGTGCATTAGTGAGTTTTTTGATTTCCTGATGCAGTTTTTTTGTTTTGTCTTTTTTATTTACTCTCACATTTTCAACATGTGTTCTGTTCAGTTTGTGGTTTTTTGCTTTATTATTTTCTTGTGTTTTATTATTCTGTTATTTTTATACATTAATGGAATGATGTTTATTAGATTTTTTTCTATTTGTTCATGTCCGTTATTATCAATAAATGGATTATGCTCGTATGCTATATGCGTTGAAATTATACAACTATTAGTAGAAATATTCTTAGGCAATGTATAAGGTGTATTATAAATCCAAAGGAACGCATTTCATCAAATTATCGTTGTGTCATGCTCATTTCATTAGAGCGGTGTAGCACTTAAATTAGGCTTGTCTACAGATAATTCAACTTTCTTTACAAATTTCGCTCGAGAAGAAGCGTTAACCTTGAAGTTATTTGTAAAAAGAAAGATATTTCTTCAACTGTTGGGAAGGTACATAGTTAACTATATTTTATATTTTTATTGATTATTTCTGAAAGACAAAATTGAATATACAAAAACTGGCTCATTCAGTCGAGGGTATAGCGAGTCGAAGCGACGAGCGTTACTTGTTTTTTAGATTTCGTTTTCTAACAAAACGGTAGCATGTATTACATTCCTATTTACTGTGAAGCATCTACAATAAACGACGTATTTTCCGCATGGAAATGGCTTCATAAATCTGGTTACACTTTCTGAGTAGTGTTAAAATTTATAAAAAGAAAAACAAGCTAAGTATCTTATCAGAATGTATTGAGGTGTTCCACGAACTTAATAACATCATAATTGGATATACTAACGATTTTTCTCAAGGATCTTAGTGCTACGAAATATTAATTTACAATTGAAAGTTTTAGAAAAATTTGAAAGAAACTTGACATTAAATCGATTTATATTTCATTTGTATGTTTTTTTCTGAAAGTCTTTGACTTTTGCGCGTTCTTTTACATTTCAACAATTTTTAAATTCGTTATGAAATCCTGTTGATATATTTCTTATGGATGATTAAATTTCATGAAATTCTTTAATTGAACAGATGTTTTTTTTTCATATTTTGAATATGACAACATCAATTATTCGACGTTTCATTTATTTGGAAAAGATAAGCAGTTGGAACAATATTTACACTCTCACTGAAGTCTAAATCCGAAGAATATTGGTGTAAATCTGGTTTATTTTGGATAAAATACAATGAGTAAAACAGAAAGAGTGACACTAATAATAATATGAATGACAAGCAAAAGTAATTTTATTTGATTATGATATTGACTACCAGTATTTAACTGTGTAGTTGCTTCAGTATCTGGTCGCACATTTGTATTAATATTCTCCTGATTTGTATCATCTTGTCGAGCATTGTTTGTCATTGATAGTGCAAATACTGGTTTTTTATATTCAATTTTTTCACAAATAATGATGACGATGACTATCCAGGCTGTCCAAAATGAAATAGCTGTGATGAGAACAGTACGGTTCGTTTTCGCTTGAGATATCATGAGAAACATCGCTGGAATTGACAGACCAAAAATTAATAAACCAACGATACGATGACTCCAATTAAAAATAAAACGAAACCGACTATTAGGTTTACAACGATATAATGCTAACCATAGTTGTACTATACTACAACTAAAAATTGTGCCACCCAATATTGAATGAACAAATGAATCCCACTCATGTAGTTTAGGTTGCACCCATTGACCATGATTCCGAACTAGAATTAACAAGAAGCCTAGAAGAATCAATAAAGATGAGATGCTAAGAAGAAGTCGATGTATTTGAAACCAAGCAGATTTGCCAAGCAATTGTCTTCGAGTTCCAAAACGTAATGAACGTCCGTAACGTGCCATAAAAAGACCTGTAGAAGCGAAGATCATCAAGGATAAAATCATAACCATGACATGAGCATGCGCTAAACTGAAAGCCATTGAAATACGACCACTATTATTGTTAATCTTGGATGACAATTTTTGACTTTACCTTATTTAGTTGATATATGAATAATGTCTTGATTTACTCTTAGTTTTAAGAAGAAAAAAAAACGACCAATAGAATAAATTGAATTTTCACGTGAATGCAACGAAGAATCTCGCTTAATATCGTTTCTAAAGACATAAACATGAACGGATGTAGAATTATGAAATTGAGCGGAATCACATGCGACCTATCTGCTTGTCACTTAATTAGTGATAAAATTATGAACTTCATTTCGTTTCCGTCAATCTCTGAATAATGGATCTTTTAAAAATCTCTCATACTCCATGGAAAAACATAATGATTCTATTTTATTTTTTTGTCCAAAAAACGAGTTTATCGAGTTTAAATAAAAGTAAAATAACCTATAATTTCTTTCATTTTCTTAAGTACTATTTTTTGATCATATAGTAATATATCAAATTATGAATGTTGTATTAGAAGTAATATTTAAACAAAGAATCTTAATACTTAACTATTACCACTAATATTAGCCGAATGCTTTGGTATTACTTAGGATTAATCAAAAATTCTGACATCGTTAAAATAAAAATATGAAGATAATGAGATATTTTCAATTCTAATTCAGCAAATGTTCACGATAGTTGTTCTGATTATTCATAGCACATTCAATCCATTCTATCAGTTTGTTAAAAGTTTTTTTTTCAATTATTTTTCAAAAAAATTTTTAGCTACCTTGGAAACCGCATGATCACATCCTGTTTTATTTAGCTAATCAGTTAAGCTACGTTCGATAGAATTCATTAGACAAAGATTATCTAGTGTCAAGTCTGACGAATATAGCGGATGTAACATTATATTGATGTCTTCATCTGCAACATAATTAATAACAGTCCATGAATATAAAGTCAACGATGATCGTCAATCAAGTTTTTACATTTTTGACCAGATGTCTCTGTTTTTTTTCATGTTTCATTAACAAAAGGCTTCGGACAATGTTCAACATAATAATTATGACCTACAGTCTTGTCCTCATCTACGCTCAGTACTATTTGATCTAAAGAATATATTGAACAAAGCTTTGATTCAAATCTGTCTTCATGAACAATAGTTTTTGTCGATTTATCTTCAATAAGTCAGCTACATGGAGGACTACAAATTTTTTTTTGCCCGACTCTCCTGAAAGTCATAATTTGAGTCTGATTATTGTATTACAGTGCATAGACATATTCAGAATTATGCGCAAAAATTTAACCATTCAGATCTTATAAATCGTCGTATATTCTCATTTCTTGCAGAGTAGTTACACACCATTGTCGACAAGGGGGAAAGTGCAGGTTTGGAACCCACAGCACCATAGCATCTTTTCAGCACCATTTTAGCACCTTGTGGTACTCAAAGTTAGTAGTGCTACGGATATACAGTTCACAATCGAGACAACTGTTTCTCAGCTATTGTAAGGACACAACGTACCGATTTTCGGGTCAACTGAAAGATGACTCCGGATAATCCCAGGATTGGTCGGGACAACTCTACGTTTTATCCGCGCAAGAAAGGAAAAATCTGCTCAAACCTGATTGATTGATCACTTTTTTCTATAGACCAATCATATTTTAGCATGGTTTTTTTCCCTATTGTAAGGACGAAACATGGGCTTGTCTGGGCAAATTCTAGAGTTACTCAGGATGGGTGTGGGTGTGGGGTGGGTGTCGTCGCCTGTTCGTTTTGTATCCACACCTACATCCACACCCACACCCACACCCACACCCACACCCTAGCTGGCTAGAAGAAAAAGAGAATATGAAGTAATGACATCTCTTATTCATAAAAAGATGAAAATATCTCTCGTCACGTGAAACATGTGCCGTATTCAAGTTACACTGATGAACAAAGTTATAATACATTTCCTATCTTCGCTTCATATCTAATTGTATTTTTATTTTCAATTTGTTCTTTATGAAAGTAATGCAGCTTATCCTATTTTTTAAAATACACAGAAAAAATCAATAATCTATGTTTATACATCCATGTTTATTCTAGATCTATATTTGCTTTAATAGCTCCATGGATGATCATGTTCAACTCGAAGATCATCGAGATCCATCGACCGATGAATTATCTCCATTGATTATAAAAAAGTTGGATTTAGGTGATAATATAGAAGATCAACAACAGCAACGACAGCCACCATCATTACAACAACAACTATCAAACGTAACTGTTTGTTCATTATTAGAAGTAGAAACTGATTCTGAAGCTATCAAATCATTGGAATTATTGTTAAACAGTGTTGTCAAGATCTTTTGGACGTCAATTCCATGCGATTTTAATTCACCATGGTAAGGCAGTTCAAGAGTCGCATTGAGTTAACATCTAATTTAGTAAGATAGTATAGCTTCATTGTTTTTATAGAGATTTGTGTCTTTTAAGAAAACTCGGACTCTTGATAGGCATGCAGCAGATCAGCTCGTTTTCTTATAGCCAACCTTCTTTTTAATGTGTTTAGGGACAACATCTGAATAAGTCTGTAGTTTTTAAAAGGCCCAATGAGGAAAGAAATCAAGTAACTGTAATTATCACTTCTATCAGGAATTGCAGTAGTCGCAAAAAGTCCCTTCCCTCCCTTCCTCCCCTCCCATTAAAATCTACCTAAACCTCAACCGTTTAGGCTCATATTTTTCCTGCAAGTAGAACTCAGTGAATCCTGATCGAAAAGTGAATCAGAACTTGATCAACTTTCATATGGAGCAGCTAGGAGACCAACATCAACTTTTTATTTTGACGAGAATATTTTAGCATAGGAATCAAATTTCATGGCGTTCGATCCCACATTCGAGAGCTCGGTTCTATCTCTATTATCACTGAAAATTTCATATGAAACGATTTCAGTTTACTTAATTTATGAAGTAATCTTTGGGTAGTGTCGACATGAGTGTTACTGGGGGTTCGTCGAACAATGACCTATAACTATCGCTAATTTCAACCAATTGTCTTGAGATTTTTCCCCAATGAGTGCTCTCCTATATTCAAGTTTTGCCTAAAAGTTTCAAGATTATAGCTATGGATAAAGAGGAGATACAGAATGAGACCGTCTCAGACAATGGAAGCTTCTCAGCATCTCAAAAGTGGAACACACTGGAGTACCCTGTATATGACGGAATATGGACATATAGAGCTTTATATATTAATAAAAAAATGAGCGTTAATGCATTGAAATAGTCGAGAATTAGAAAAATGTCCAAAAAGTCTTGTTTGAAGCACATGAAAAAAAACTAGTGTTTTCTAACTAAATCCATTGTACTAAGTTCGATCGACGTCAGGTTGATCCTTGCAATCAAGATTCACTGAGTTTTACATGCAGGAAAAACTATGAGCTCAAACAGTTGAGGTTTAGATAGTTTTCAACCGGAGGGGAGGGACTTTTTGCGACTACTGTATTAAGTGTATATTTTATTTAAAACATGTTGATCCAACGATTAAACTAGACTCATCTTTGCATTTAAACATAGATTATGTTTTTCACTAGCTTGGAAGAACGAAAATTGTATTCTAAACGAAAAATCTTTCAAGAAACTGTTTCTAATTTATACAGGTATCATGACATCTTGCTACGTTTCAACTAGTGGGTGGGTCGAAAGTTTGAGGCAAAATTATTGCTTATTTTCTATCCGCTTGAGATCATTGTAAAGAAATGAAAATATATGGATACGAGTGAGAATCGTGTTCTCCTTCTGAATATGAAACCAAAATTTTGTATCTATGTTTTTCCAGAGAGAAAATCTTTGAAAACCATAAAAAACATAGTCTAGAGAAAAGTGTTCAATTAAAATTTTTCAACAATATTTCATTTTTGTATTTTTTTATTTTAGGCAAGTAAAACCCCAAGTTGCTAAAACTTCATCAGGGTTTATAATAAAAAATCGATGGATTCTATCAAATGCTCATGCCGTTGCAAATCAGTCGATTATTCGTATTCGAAAACATGGTAATCCTAAAAAAATACCCTGGACGTGTATTACACATTGCACATGAATGCGATCTGGTTATAATGACTGTTGATGACGATAAATTTTGGGATAAAGTAGAACCATTGACATTTAACAATGATGTACCTAGATTAGAGGAATCAATAATAGTGGTTGGTTATCCAATAGGTAAATATAATTTACGTTGGTTTTGATATGATAATATCATTCGCATTTGTTCACAGGTGGCGATAATTTATCGGTGACAAAAGGTGCCGTTTCAAGAGTTGTTATGTCAACTTACTCGCATTCAGTTGAATATTTGTTAACAACACAAATCGATGCTGCAATAAATCCTGGTAACAGTGGTGGACCGGCTATTCAAGGTATGAAAAAAGAAAGATTTGGATGAATTAGTTCATTGTTTTCTCCCAAGAAATTTTATACTCAGGATAAACAGTGTAGACTAGTGATCAGTGTAACCACCGTGACTTATATTTTTTAAAAGTCATGACCGTGACTGAAGCCTAATCATGGAAAATCACCATAGTCAAAATAGGCATATATGTATGTGTATCTTAGTAGCATCACTTTTTTCACAACATAATTGGTTTCATACCATTTACTTATAATGATAGTTTTCTCAAATTTTCTTAATCAAAATGACTATAAATATATATTAAGAAGAAATCAGAGCCAAGTAAAAGGAAAATCATCATTACTTATCAACAATAATGAGACACGCTCGCATATTATTCTTGTATTCGTAATTCAATTATCATGGTTACTATTTTCTGAGTGATTATTACCCAAGAAAGAACCAGTATTCAGATTCTTGTGTAATATATTACTATTATTATCTACTCTTTAATATTTTCGTTGTTTCATCGGTTTTGCATGCTTCTCATTCTAAGCATTCGACTCGTGAACGATAGAATTATCTTAGCATAATGCTAATACAATACAACTTACACATAACGCTTAGTTTATTTCACTAAAATACACATTCTATTATATGTTGGTTTTTAATTCAAGACCACTTTCTATTGCATAAAGTGAGTCATGGGAAGAAGCTACTGTCCACTAGTAACAGCTTTTCTCACACACAAAAAATGATTTCACAATAAGAATTTTGGAAATATTAGGAAAATGAGAATCGAAAGAAGTTGTTCCTCCAGAGCATTACCTGTGACGAATAAAGGCTCATGTTTTTTTTGTATTAGTGCCTTTAAACGATAAATGCATTAGTAACTTTTCCATTGAACCGTATTGAATCAGTTAAATACATAATTTCCACCTGGTTAGTAATCTTATGTTTTTTTTTGACTATAGGTTTCCTGGATATACAAGAAAAGTTATTCAAAGAAAAAGATATCATGACTCGCAAAAAAGTGAAAATTATACTCGTGACTCAGGATCATGGTCTCAGTTCGTATCCATCGTGATCGTGACCGTGGCCATGACCCAAAAACTTGGTCACGTCGGACACTAGACTACACTTTATTATTCATAAAAATGCATAAGCATTGGCGCTCTCTACTCACTAAAGCGAGCATATCTCGGTTCGAAGAGAATGAACTCTGTTCAAATTTTCAACGCTTATAGCTCTAACTACTACGACGCTGTTTTTCTGCAAGTTTGATCTTCGACAAGGTTTTGTTATTGAGATTCGAATGTATCACTACAACTTATGGTTTGAAATTTTGTCGAAAAATTCTAAACTTTCAAAGTTTTTTCACAATTGTAAAATTAGTTGAAAACTTCAAAATTACCACAACTTGCAGAACATTTGGTCCTCTATCCGGCTATATGTACAGCATTTTGTTATATTTTGAAATAAATGACATCGGTCATTATCTTTAACTTACATTCTGCTGTTTTCTAAAATGTCATGTTTGCGTTATAACTCAGCCGTATCAAGCTGAAACTTTTATCCTCAATGTATCTTAGTGACCCTATTAGCAGCCAAAATTTTACAGAATTTGGAGGCCTTTTTGAAAATCGCAATTGTACTTTCTAAGAGAAAACCCATCCTTTACCAAATGCTAACTTCGATGCATACAAAATGTGTATGATCTTTAAAAACTATCCCTTTTGTTTCTGTAAAAAGAAACAAACGAAAATCTGTTTTCTCTCAACTCCATTCAATAATTTCTTCGGCATAAAATCAAGCGTAAATTATGAATTGTACAATGCGTCTTTACTTGTGTTTTTGATTTGTTTGTTTGCATATGCAAACAAGTTGTCGGTATATCATTTCAAGGCCGAAGTGAAGCTCAATCAATTGGCTACATTATACCAGTATTAATAATCAAACACCTGTTAGATGATATTGAATTGCACAATAGATATACAGCTTTTCCTAGAATGGTCTTTCAATATCAATCAATGGAACATTCATTATATCGCAACTATTTAAAATTGAATGATGACCAACATGGTATCTTAGTAACATCGGTTGAACCTGCATGTGTTCTTAGCAAAATATTACAGAAGGATGATGTTATCATAGCTATTAATAATGTATCGATTGCTGATGACGGCACAATCTATTTCCGTCGTGGTGAAAGACTTAATTTCGGATATTTTGAAAAATAAAAATTTGTTGGTGATACAGTTATATTTACAATTATAAGACAAGGCAAGAAATATAGGATTTTTCGACTTTTAGTTTTTAGGAGGCTCGAAATAATTTCATCGTATTCTTTCGTTACCTTCTGATGCTGTCAACTGCAAGATTGTAAATAGAAACATTTGGAAAAGAGTCAATTACATTGACGACATCAGGATTATAAGAGATGAAAACCTATATGTCAGAGGAACAAAAAGATCAATGACAGTACAAAAATGCCTTTTTCTTTGAGTGTCAGTAGGTAACAAATGTAGTATCAGAAATCAGAACGCAAATTTTCTTCACTTTCTCGACGATCTTGACTTGAATATGCATGCTCTCTTTCCTTTCAGTTTCTACTCCGTCGATGTTTTTGACACACTCAGACCATGCCATTTTTCTGGCACATCTGTATTATGACTCGTATGTATTTTGTATTGTTAAGTTTAGATGTCGATATGTAAATTTCAGTGTGAGTGCACATATGGATGTGTGGCTATGAGCTTTAGACTATCTTATAAACACACTTATCCACAACTTTCTAATTATCTGATCAATATTTTATACACATCAGTCCAATGTGATGCTTATAAAGATGAGAAATTAATAGAAAACAGTTTTAATATGGGTTTGAATCATTAATTGATCAAAAATCTTCACTAATAAGAAGGAAGACCTACAATGCTTTTATTTACTAATTTGATGAAACTATTCAAATATATGTAAATCACTGACAAGTTTTTTTTTCTATGCGTCTTTTCGTTTATTATTAGCATTATCTAAACATGTATATATTTCTGTTTTTATTATTTTAACAAAATATTACCAATAAACTTTTCTGTTAGTGGTATTAGTAGTTGTTGTAATTTATTTACGTTCGAGTTTTTTTGTCCATTTCTATTGACTACGTACAGTTTCAAACGCATATCGTAACTCATCATATTGATCAACTTTATCATAGCATAAATTTATAATCAAGGTGTGAGTAGGGGTCGGCAGTTACCGTTCCCAGACCGTTACCCGGTAACGGTAACGGTAACGGTTCACACGGAAGAAGTTACCAGTTACCTGGGTAACGGTAACTGGTAACTGGACCGTTACCAGTTACTCGGGAACGGTAACGGCCCGTTACCAGTTACCCGGGAACGTGGTAACGGTACTACTATTGGGGCATACCCTTAGGTCCTTAAGTCCTCCTATTGGGGGATACCCTTGGGTCCTCAAGTCCTACTATGGGGAGATACCCTTGGGTCCTTAAGTTCTACTATTGGGGGATACCCTTAGGTCCTTAAGTCCTACTAGTGGGAGACACCCTTGGGTCCTCAAGTGCTACTATGGGGGGATACCCTTAGGTCCTCAAGTCCTACTATTGGGGAATACCCTTAGGTCCTTAAGTCCTACTATTGGGGGATACCCTTGGGTCCTCGAGTCCTACTATTGGGGGATACCCTTAGGTCCTTAAGTTCTACTGTTGCTGGATACCCTTAGGTCCTTAAGTCCTACTATTGAGGGATACCCTTGGATCCGCAAGTCCTGCTATTGGGGGTACTCTTGCGTTCTCAAGTCTGACTACTGAAAAGTACCCAAGGGGGTTCAAACTTTTTGCCCCTATTCCGAGGACACGTGATGGGCATGTTCGGGCCAATCATAGGGTTATCGAGGATGCTCTATCGATTGATG
>CAJNOP010000339.1:47241-57782 GCA_905250075.1 Rotaria sp. Silwood1
TGTTCGGGCCAATCATAGGGTTATCGAGGATGCTCTATCGATTGATGAGTATATGTAGGGGTCTCCGCCAATCCCATCACTGAGAAATAGAATCCCGCTATTTGATTGGTTCAAAAATAGACCAATCAGGTTTCAGGAGCCCTTTTTTCTCTTATTGTTCGGACAAGGCATAGCCGTGTTCCGGCCACTCATAGGGTTATCGAGGATGCTCTATCGATTGATGGGTATATGTATGGGCTCCTACTCAGTTCCATACGGCGAGTATACTGCTTAGGCATTTGGCCTCGAGGACCCAAGGGTATTCCCCAATAATAGGACTTGAGGGTCAAAGGGTACCCCCTAATAGGAGGAGTTGAGGACACAAGGGTACCCCCGAATAATAGGACTTGAAGACCCAAGGGTACCCTCCAAGAATTGGACTTGAGGACGTAAGGGTATCACCCAATAATAGGACTTGAGGGTCAAAGGGTACTCCCCATTAATAGGACTTGAGGACCTAAGGGTGTCTCCCAATAGTAGCACTTGAGGACCTAAGGGTATCCCCCAATAGTACGACTTTAGGGTCTAAAGGTGGCCCCAATTGTAGTACCGTTACCCCGTTCCCGGGTAACTGGTAACGGACCGTTACCAGTTCCCGGGTAACTGGTAACGGTTCCGTTACCAGTTACTCGGGAACGGTAACGGTAACTGCCAACCCCTAGGTGTGAGTGTGAGTAACCAAACATTCCCACACATCCATGCTCACATTTTCTGCTGAGAAAACGATCTAAATACAATGAAAACATTTTTCTTAGAGTGCTGCACAGGTGCACTTTTTTTCACCCGAAACCGGACCGGAGCTTTTTTCCATACCCTAGTCCGAACCGACCCGACAACTCGGTACCCGGACCCAAACCGGACCCGAATAACTCCACCCAGTACTCGACCGGCAGCCGTTTATAAGTATAACACACCCGGCTACTATTATCACGTACAATCAATTTCAAACTTTATTTCATATGAAAAAGTATACAATCTACTTAAATAAATAAACAACAAAAACACATCTGAAATTACGTAAAAAAAATGTGGAAAACTCGGATTTAAATCCGAGCGTTATGTGTACTTCAAAAAGTGAAAACACAGAAGCAATTTCCGTTTAAGTATTTTTGCAGTAGGTGACTTACCATCTTGTTTCTTAATGTTTTATATACCATTTTGTAGCCCGTGAAATCCTCTATCAAATGGTGTATAATAGCTGATGTTTTGCTTGATTATGAGAGAAAAAGTTTTTTTACGAAAGTTGGGATAGGTCAATAATCGCATAGAAAAACATAGAGAAAAATGACTTTTTTTGCGATAACTCAGCAATGGCTCTACGAATCATTCTCATCTTCGAACTCGACCGAGACATTGATGAGACGTTACTGTGTACAAAATTTCATCAAGATCACACTCTCCTTTCAAAAGTTATCGTGTAAGCAGGCGTACACACTGACCGATTCTAGAGTGTACTCACTCTTTGAGTACACAATAATCCTAAGTACCTTGAATCTTGAAAAATAACAAAACAAAAACTTTCTTTTCATTTCTACGATTTATTCTTTGGCAAAAGTGATGATCTAATCTGCTTTAATTCTTATCCCAACACCTTGACAATAATAAATACCAGGTTGAAATAGTAAAAGTATTTTGAAAAGTTGAGATGTCACTAATTGCCGGTTCGGGTCCGGGTTTGGTCTTACACTTGGACCCGAACCGAAATTTCTTTTTTAACCCGACGCCCGAACCGACCCGAAAAATTTTACCCGAACCCATGGCCCGGTTCGGTTCGGTTTCGGGTACCCGACCGGGTTGCAGTACGCTAATTTTTCTTTACAATTAAATATATACTCATGGTTCATGGCAAAGATCAAATGATACAAATAAAAGAAAAAAAAAGCAATTTAAATGAAATAATTTTTACTCTCCATTGATGGTATCAGATGAGCTAAATAATTGGTTTACTGAACAACACAATGCCCACTATTTATACTGATGATAACCCATTAAACAAAGCTTTTCGTACTGTTATTTTTCGGGGTCGTCTCGCTTCGTCTCTCACATAAGTAGACCATTTTTAATTGATTCTAAATTCGTTCCTTGTATGATGACTGCTGTATAATGATCGTATCTTCATATATCGTACGATATTCTCTTTTTTCTCTCTTATGCATCGCGTAATTTTAATTCTTCCTTCTGTCGTACGACTTTTTTATGTTTTATTTTCATTAGTTCTATTAATTATAGTTGACCAGGGTAATTCGAATGATTCCAACAATTTTAGCTGGAGAGAAGTTACAAAACCTGAGTAAAATAAGTAAAAACTTAATTGACTCGACCGAATACCGTTGAAAATAGGAAAACAAAAAAAGAACATTTTTTTCAACTGACCCTTCTCATCTTTAAATTGATACTGCATTTTAACAAGACATTTCACGAGAAAAAAAGTTTAACTTTTCTGATACGAAAATTTTACTGCTACAAAGCGATGAAAAAGTAAAAATCATATGATTAATCCTTAAGAAGATAAATGGCTATTAATCGAAATCGAGTTACATTTCAATATCTCTAAATGTTGGATTTCATTAATTTTTCAAGTATAATACGAAATTATTACATAATAATAAGAGTTCATCAAAAAGTTATTAACAACCAGTCAAATAATATGGAAAGTATTGAGATTTCCTAAATGCAAGCCTAGATGTGTTATCAGCCCACAAGAGTTCCAATGCGTTTTTCTGAATGATATTCAGGTCAAACAAGCGTAGTCGTAAACGATCGTATGCGGAAAATTAGAAATGTGTAAGGTCGTTTACAAGCGTATACAGACTCCGTATTCGTCGAACTGGATATTTAAGAAAAAAGCAGCTTGTTAGTATATCCACTGTCAGACTGAAATGTGAAAATCGTATATGTTGTCAAGCATTGTGAACCTGATACAAACGATGTGAAATGAAAAAGCTCTTGTAGACTACTACTCTTTTTCAGATTAATCGACCAGCAAAATAAGAACCTTTTTAATTTCACCATTTCGAATTGAAGCTTTTTTTTCTAGGAATACTCTATTTTTTGTTTGCACTCATATCATATAGTGTTGGTTGCGTATGGGCATGTAAATGCGTGCATCTTAATGTATTTAATGCTGCGAATCCATGAAGTTTTGTTTATTCTACTGTTCTGTTCGACTGATTCATTTCAATAAGTTAATATTGTATTGCAAGAATTTACGAAACAATATAGGCGCCTAATATCAAGAAACAAATAAAAGAGTCACTACAATTTTTCGAACAAGTCGAGTTCCATGTGTCACATTTAGCTCCGCTTGACACATATCTTAAGAAAGTCTAACTCGACACATTTTCGCTCTTTGTTGTAAATCATTGATTTAGATTCAGAGAATAATCATATTGCTTATAGAAATTTGTAAAGTGTTTAAACATCACATGAATTTGATTGTTTCACTGCCAGAAGTGACATCATTAAGTCGTATTTATGTTCATTCATATGATTCCAAACAAAAACATCAGTTTGATCCTGTTTACAAAAAGCTCCTGCATGTTGATAAGCTTTTTCCGTTTTTCTCCTACTACTTTATTTGAAATTATATACATCAAATAAACCTAAAATTGATATTGTTCTGTATTTTTGATTCATAGCAGTTCTCAATAAAAAAAAATACAATTATCTAAGAATAATTCGATGACTGCAAGTGACAACAAAGCAAAATTAGACGCAAAGGAAATGCATGTTTCATAAATTCAACAAATGTTTACCTACATGCACTTTAAAAGCTTTCATCAACAGTGTGAATCATTTCATTTCTCAGACACGAGTATAATGATTTTAAATTTGAATAATCGAAACAATTTAAACTGTAGTTTACTCAAGAATATTTCAAGTAAAAGATTGAACGAACACCTTTCTCTTTCAATAAAACTCAATATATTTCTTTTCTAACAACCTAAGTTGATGTCAGAAAGGAGAAAAAACAGTTGCAAGCCCTATTATTGTTGCAACATGGACGTAAAGATTATGTAAAATCGATGTGTAGATTGAAAAAAAAATGTTTTGTTAACGATGGAAGAAAAAAAAACTATTACCATCAAACGAAAACGAAGTAAAAATCATTTTTCTTTATCACATAGTAAAATTGAACACATTTCCAAATGACGGCAATAGTTGGTACAAACACTAATGATATTGTGGATCTTAATATTTATATGATTCCGAAAACATTTCGTGATCCGGTTCTTGCAAAAGATTGTTATATTTATGAACGAGAAAAAATTTCTGATTGGATTCAAAAGCACCATATCAGTCCATTTACCGGACAACGATTATCTGTTTCTGATTTACAACCTGATAATCGTTTGCAACGTTTAGCTGCACAACAGCAAGATGAAGAAGCATACGAAAATTTTGGAGAGATGATGATCCCTTGTGTTTCTCCTGCAACACCACTCATAGAAGATAATTCATCTGAAAGTAGTCGAGGATCTTCGAAGGATAGTAAAACTGGTTTCATTCTTATTATTTGCTTGTCAATTTGTCTAATCGTTTTTATTCTCGGAATTACAGTAGTTGGATTTAAATTTTATTTAGCAGGTAATTCGAATTACATTATACGTATGTGCTAAAGAATAATTTATACTGAACTAGTTACATCTCAAAATTTTATGATTTGAATATACATCGAAATATTTTCATAGATGCAATTTATGTCAATCAGATAATGAAAGTATTCTCATGTTAGTAACGCATCAAAAATAGCGTTTTGTTAAGCTAATCTAGATTTAGCAACTGACAATCAATAAATTTTCTATTGTAGCGAGAAAATTGATATTGATTTCAATAGTACAATCTTGTCAGGCATTAGTTAATCGATTGACAATAGGTAATCCACAGTGAATTATTCTTCAATTTATAGACATGAGACTCCTATAGTGACTGATATGGATAAGCTGAGAAAGGAGATATCACTTATCATATCATTCACGTTGTTTTTTTCAAATGCCTTTGTTTTCGATGTCTTTTTGGTCATTCAGAGATTGTTTTCACTACACTTCTACATTTATTCAAGTCGAAGTTACTAATATCAAAACAGCAGTGAGTCAGAACCATGTATTAGAATATCCCGATATATAGAATTCTGATTAAAACATATCAACTGAGTCGAATTTTTGACTTCGTGTTCGACAATTAAAATCTACATCGTTTGATAAGGCGTAAAAAATTGAATGTAACTGTATAAATTTTACAAAAGGGTACTTCTAAATCCCCAACAAAAATATCGAAAATATGTACTACCCAAACAAAGCATTAGAGAGAACGGTATGTATTTTAGATACTTTTGCTGAGAACTTGGAAGTACTCCTCTGTAAAAACTATACAGTTATACTCTGTTTTTTACGCACTATCGAATTGTGTTGATTTTATTTGGCGAACACGAAGTCGAAAATTCAGCCCAGTTGATATGTCATATCTTTTGCCTGATTAGCTATCATTTAGAACAAAGATTAGCGCCATATCAGCATTAGTTTCAATAGAACTTGGAAATATTTTATAATCTAAACTTATTTTATTGAATACTTTTAGCAGTGAATGTAACATCATGCTATTCTGGGGTGGTTACAATGACGAGTCCAGTGTACTTTGTCGAACGCAACATCAAAAATAAAATTGAAAAAATGATGTACAGATATGAAAAAATCCGAATTACTGTATCAACTTCTGGCTTGTATAGATTCGAATGCAAAATAGATAATTTTCCACATTTTGTTTTTATTGGGACTATTGACTTATACAAGAAAAATTTTGATCCTACAAACTTGTCAGTGAATCGAATGACTTATAAATATGGCGGTGACGGAATTCATAGAAGCTCTTTTGGTGTTTCATTACGATCTGGTGACTACATCTTAGTGGTTAGCATGACTGGTGCTTATGAAAAAAAATCATTCTCTGTTCTAGTTACTGGTCCAGCCAAAGTTACTTTCTTTTGAAGAAGATATAAATTAAATAATTTTAGTTTTGTATTATCATGTGAAATTGAATTTATATGATCACTGATTAATAAAAATTTCTTTGCATTCCATGCTGTTCGTTCTAATATTTCGGGTGGATGTGGTTGTGTGTGTGAGTGAGATTTTCATCTATCACATTTTTACCCAAAGCCACACTCTTTCTTTATTTATGTCGACTTCTGAGCCGAATCTTGGTTGACTCTTCTATAAAACTATAAAACTTTAAGAAACTCTAATTCAGAAAATGGTAGAAGGTTTATGCGTGCATCTATGTAAATGGTTAACTTCTGAGAAAGAATATTTTTGCACATGTCTGTCTGAATCCTTGCTGTACTACAGTCCAAAAGGCTTTTCTACAGTATATTAAGCCGTCACGATGTGCATGTGGTTAAGTGATGCAAAGCTGAAGGTTTTCTTTTGTAGCTCTAATTGAAGAAATAGTATGTGTGCATGTCTCCTTATCTAAGTGAATATGATATGAGTCACCATCACTTTTGCTTGGATATTCATAAGGATACTACAGGACTTCACTAGAATGGCGATTTATTTTTTGCCGATGAGAAAATTTTTCATTTGGACTTGCTATTTTTAAATGATATCTGGATCTAACTATGCAGTTTTTAGTCTTCTAAACGACTCAGAGGAAAGTTGTTATTTCTATAATGTGTTTTATTAAAATCTGCTTGTCAGTAGTGAAAGAAATTAAATAAGTTTTAAAAACGTCACTTAGATGTAAGTTGAAGAGCGATGATTTCTTTTCAAAGAGAAAATATGGTTATTGCATTTAAAATGTTTCTCTCCACTTGATCGATCCTATGGAAACATACCAGTGCTTTTAATCTAAAGTGGTGCATGTAATTCTTTTTCGTTCGTTCTTTCTTTAGTTTTATTTTATTTCTTCATATATCATTTTATGTTTTACCTTCGTAAACAGAAATCCTTCTGATTCCATTTCTATTGGCTACACATACGTTGCTATCTACAGAAAAAAAAAGGATACAAAAATACTATCTTTATTCAATATCACATCTGAGATGCCACAAGTCAATTACAAAAATCATTGGTGTGAAGAAGAAATTCATCTTAAAAGAGTTTGTAAAATTTAGATGATGTGTATACTGGAAATTTACTTTTTTTTCGTTTGTTTAAGCCAAATAGACACCACAAATTACTGGGAATCACTATTGCGGGAGGTATCGATGCACATTTCCGTCATCCTAGTTTTACATCCATTATCATTACACACATAGATAGAAATAGTCTTGCACATGAAGATGGACGACTAAGGTAAGTATATCTGCATTCTGTTAATGATCTATTTCTATCACTAATCTACTACTTCAGATTATATGACATAATATTGAGTGTAAATAATATCAATTTGGCAAATAGGAAACAAAAAGAAGTTGTTAATATACTAAAGACATCGGCAACAAATGTTAAATTGGTAAGTGGAAGAAGGTGCATGTGCAAATTTCTTATTTTAATGCAATTTTTCAATCACTCTATTCAGTTAATACGACGCCTTTCACCACCAAATACTGAAGAAATAGAACTAAAACATAATGGAAACATAGGGATTTCGATTTCAGGTGGACTTGGACGTGAATATATTGAAAAGTAGATTCTACTACTATGTTTGTTTTGCTGTTAAAATCTTTTATTTTTCAATTTCTACCTTAGTGATCATGGTATATTTATTACGAATATCAATGAAAATCAAACTAATAATCGATTACATGTAGGCGATCGATTATTAAAAATTTCATCAATGGTAAAATAATGATGTTATTTTTAATCGATGCAGGTATTATTTATCTAATACTTCTTTTTACCAGCATCATCGGTACGACCTACGATTTGTCACCTATGATCAGGCAAAAAGATATATGGAGTTAGTGTGTACAGAAAGTGAAAAGATTAAACTATGTGTTGCACATAAAAAACCTATTATTCAAGTGTAAGTCCGAATAGACTCATGTCGCTGTGAAAATAAGAGAAATGAATAGTGTTTGTATTGCCTCTTGTAGACGCTTTGGAGGATGTGACGTATACCAAGAACAAAATGCTTCTCACGATTTGGTTTATCCAGGTAGTGTAGATTTATCTACTATTCATTTTATCTAGTCTTTATTTATCTTTTTATTCATTTCATTTTTATAACCCCGGCACTGTTCTAGTAAATCGAACTCAATTTTTAATTACAACTGCTAGAGATCAACATACCCAAACTGAAAATCTTAATGGAAATCCCCAGACAACCAATATAATGCCGAATGAGCAGCATGCAGACAATACAAGGCAGCAGCAATCTACACCTTCATCCCGTACTCCTGGTATACGTGATAAACAAGATCGAAACATTTGGTTTTATATATTCATTTTAGATTATCAAAGATATGACAATCTTAATAACGCTTTCCTGCATGTCTCGCCTAATAGTCGAGGTACAAATAGGCCAACGATGTTACCCGTAGTGGAACGACCAGAATCACAGTCCCATATTATCAAATTTGCGAAAATTGAGGACAACAGTTACATTATGGGAGTACTCTTTCTTGAACAGCATCACACGTAATTTTCATTGCTCTCTATACAACTAGAAAAATATTTAATGGCCTCTTTTTAGATTTACAACGGCGTCCAGGGTAAAAACTTAAGAATTAATCAGAAAATCAATACTGATGTTAGACAACTGGTAGCAGATTAAGAGAAAAATTTTGAACTGAAAACTGTGAGACTGTTGATGGAAAATCACTCTTATTGAAACTGATTTTTTCCTACTTAAATGTTAAAAAGTTTGGAGAAGTTCTACGTCGGCGACTTGAAAAAGAAGCTACCATTTAGATGTTACATTATTTCTTTTTCATTCTAGGAATACTTAGTGTGTGTGTTTATTTTCTAGAGATATATGTCTCATCAAGATACTGTTACAGAACAGGGAAATGTGCGCCAAACCGCAACAGGAGGAAGAATGATAGGTAAGCTATGGATAACCTATTTCATTCCTTTCTTGCAAACTTGTTTTGTAATTATACAAACTTGAATTGATCTCTTGGTTTTCGTTATTTTTTTCAAATGGTATTTCTGCAACACATCTAGAAAGACGAGAAAATCAAGTAACTCCAACATCGAGCATCATTGTAGAAGATATGCAGCATAGTAGAAGAAGGGAAGTAAGTATAAGCTAGAACACTTGAAAATAATGTAATACGTCATCGATTTTCTATTTGTTTCTTACATCTAGCCAAGATATACTTAAAGTGCTGTGTAAATAAAGTCAATGCAAGCTTCAAAAGTGACCATTAACAGGATGAATTTGTAATCAACGAACTACTCCATGCCTTTTTTTTTTATTATAAGTATAAAAATAATTATCTCAAACAGAAAAATGTTGTTGCCAGTGTCGTATGACATAAAATCTACGTTTTCTCAATTTACCAGATCGATAGTAAAGTCCAGCTATCACAAACGTAAGAAAAGAAAAAATTGAAAACACTAGTTGTCAAAGAAACTAACTGATGAGACTAGAAATTTCCACCAATATTAAAATTCATATAAATAAACTTTTCAAACAATTAATTGTCCGTAGCTATTGAGTTGTAACATAAGCTCTCACAATTTTTTGTTGCTGAGATAAACTAAAGGTTTTATACCTCATGATTGAATATAATGCCTCCAATTTACGTAAAAAATGAAATGTTTTTAAAGAGTGAGTGTGGATATGGGGGGTGTGAGCGCGTAGATGTGAGTGTAAGTGCAGATGCAAAGGATGGTTGTCACTCAATAATTCAACAACACCCACACCTTACTATCAGATGAAACAGATTGAACAACTCAACAGAACAATCAAACTGAACTTCAAATTCAAAGTTATTTTGTTTCAAACGATGGTTTTCATATTGCAAATAGTTTCTGATATATTCTCAGATTCCATAATTTTTCAATGAGAATTTTTCTATCATAGATCCAGTTTTAGATAAGTTCTTTGATTCTTAATTTTATGTAAAGTTGAAAATTTTTTTTATTCTTTAAGATGGCATATTTTGTCATCTTTCTTTCTTCCTATTAGATATTTAGTTTATAATAAAAATGGTTACTTGTGGAGTCATTTCAGAGAAAAATTTGATTCAAAGCACAAAATTTGTACAAATAAACGCTCGTTTTTCACGCTTGCTTTGTTTCTTTTTTCATCATGTTCTCGTTTTAATTACAAAAAAAAGATGCCGCAATATTATTATTTTTATATTTATTAAAATGTTTTATTCATTTAGAAAAAATTAAACACTCATTTTTTCAATAAAATATCTGCTGACATATATTATGCCGTAATAGAAACCTATCTGTAGAACGATAGAAAGTGGGAGTGCATGAACAAAATCACTTCTATTATTACCATACTGAAGGATGACAATGCAGCATAAAATCACGATTTATCACAAAAATCGTCAAAGTCATTCGAAAAATTCGGCGGTTTTATCGCGTTTCAGCTCATAA
>CAJNOP010000339.1:57882-166283 GCA_905250075.1 Rotaria sp. Silwood1
CTATATATTTTCTTTTTTATTTATATATGTGAATCTATATCTTGTTTTTTATTTTATTTTTCTATAATTTTATTATTACATATACCATGGTAATTCTTTTTCTGTTTAACTTTCGATCATATCAAGATCATCTTCAGAACTTGTAGATGTAATACATATTGAAATAAATATAATTGTTTTTGTTGTTGTTGTTTCTTATATAATACGATTAATATCACCAGTAACAGTTCAACTAATTTTAACATTTGAGTCTCTCAATAGAGAATAAGAGTACCATGTTACATATTGCTATAATGAATACATACATCAAATATAAATACATGGATTTAAAGTACATCAAATATAAGTGTTAATGCAACGATGTGTTTTATTCGTTGTTTTACATATTAAAACAACATACTATATATTTTCTTTTTTATTTATATATATGAATCTATATCTTGTTTTTCATTTTTTATTTTATTATTACATATATCATGTCAATTCTTTTTCTGTTTAATTTTCGATCATATTGAGATTCAATATGTATTACATCTACAAGTTCTGAAGATGATCTCGATATGATCGAAAATTAAACAGAAAAAGAATTGCCATGGTATATGTAGTAATAAAATTATAAAAAAATAAAATAAAAAACAAGATATAGATTCACATATAGAAATAAAAAAGAAAACGTATAGTATGTTGTTTTAATATGTAAAACAACGAATAAAACAAATCGTTGCATTAACACTTATATTTGATACTCGATACCTGCAGTTCATTCTATGTGAATAAATATACGTGTAAGACTTCTTTTTTTTCTGATTCATTATATATTTATTCATGTCGAAGCCTTGATGAAATGACTTAAACGTGCTAATTTCGATTGATACTTAGGATTCGAAATTATTAGACTTTTAGTAAATTGAGAGTGCGAGTAAATAAAAGATACGTACTTAATCTCTCATCCGACGTATTGTGATCACAGAAAAAAAAATTAAAAGAGTCCATTGTATAAATGAATATAAATAAATGAGCAGAGTACGTATGTGTGTCTTGATTTTCCTTTACTTGGAATAGGGTGTGAATGAGCTTAGCTGTCAATGTTATTGTAGCTGTGAAATATTTGTATGCTCATCACGCATAAACTTACACCTACACTTAACATCCAACCTCTAAATCGTAAATAATCGTTATCTCAATGAAATACACCAAAGACACATTTCAGTTGCTTTGAAAAACATGAAAATAAATACAATGGTGATTGGAACTGTTCTATATTTGTATCTCTTTGGACTTCGTATTACAATGCACACTAATAGTGATCATGCTAACTATTGATTATATTCATTTAACTATTATGTAACAAACATCACTTTTTGACAATTGTCATTGTCCTTCACACTCGGTTTCGATTTCATCTCATGGAACAGTTTTTGCCCTATCTATAGGCAGTAAACTCTAGAAAACTTCAGAGCTCAATAACAGAGAGTCTTCATAACTTTTATTATTTAATAGTAATGAATGCCATGTTTAACGAGCTTTCATTAGATATAAAATTCACGTTTACGCAATATGGAGTCACAGCGCTATTTCTCTGAAGTAGTATTTTTAATCTAATACAAATACTACGCTAAGCTAAACTCAAATACAATAGCTAAGAAATAAACATTCTTTTTAATCGTATTTCAATAGAACAAGATTTGGATGTGTCGAACTTAAAATCAGCTGAAAAAAAAGCAAGTAGAGCTTTTTTTGATCACTATTAGAGATTTATTAAACTTTTCAAAGACAGTTAAAATCATTCCAAATGCGAAGTATGGAATAAAAGAAAAAATAAATCGTTTATTCATACAAATAAATAAATCATTTTATCAAATAAAAACGTTTCGTAAGAGAGCTCGAAAGAGACGCGTAAATAAAACCACTCTGCAATATTTTTTTTTCATTTTTCATATATTATAATGCTTCAATGATTCACTTCAGGACCGGTATTAAACTCATTGAAATACATTCCGCAAAAAAAAAATGACACAGAGAATACGACAGTATGTTTTAAGAACAAGGCCGAGCAGAAAATCATATTTCACTTCGTAATCACCAATAACAACATCAAAAAGGAAGAACAGTAATTTTCATTTAAATAATCGAATGTGGTGAGAGCAAACTTAAAGACTCATTATATCTATCAATAAATATCTCTTTACTTTTTTGATGCATATGATATATTACAACGACTCGATAAGAATATCAAACATTACTATGATCATGATATTTCTCTGTTCGTTGACTCGAACGACCACTGGTTACATCTGTATGTGCCATTATCGAACTAATTCTATCTACGTAGGGACGGTATATTCAAGCAGGTGTAGTTCTTCTGCTTGTCGAGAAGCATGCTATTACGGTTTAAGTAGTTGCAGTTTATCAACTTGCTATGGGTAAATATATATAGATGCATTTATGATGGAATCATTCGTAGTAATTTTATCGCTTCTGAGCTCTTGTTTTGAGTACATAGAAGATCCGTGGACTAGAATAAACTATCTTGAGGATGTAGATGTGAGGTGCAAGTGTGGGTGTAAATAAAAACGATATCAACATCCATAAACTACACCTGCATCCAGATCTCAGACCATGTTAAGAGTGATCTCTGTTCTTTCATTAATCCATCCGTATTTCTCAATCACTTTGTTAGAAATCTCTAACGAAACGCTTGTAAAAGAGGAAAAGATGAAAGCAAACAGATTGTTCCTAGCAACAAAGAATTTATTGTATGGCTCCTATTTTATGCTTGTTAGAGATCGACGAATGAATTGAAAATAAAACTCATTCTAAAGTTTTGACCTGATACATTATCGTCGGACAGGTGTAGTTCTTATTTGAGTTTTCTGAAAAAAAATGAAGACATATACTAGGGCTTTTTGGTGGATAGCTACATTATCCCAGAGACATATAGTTATGGGCACAAACGTCCACTATATTATGAGGCACTATGTTTGCGCATCACTATGTAATCTTCTAAAAGAAATGATCAAAGATGAAGAGAAATAATGAACAGATCATAGAAACTCTAAAAATATTGAATAGTGAATGAAAAAGGATTGACAAATTTTCCAAACCTACACTGTTTTTTCCATAGGCACATCACAAAAATCTTGTTAAAAACACTGTTAAATCACCTAGACAGCAAAGTAGTCACTGAGAATATACGTAAGTACAACTTTATAATGCACGAAATAGTGCAATAGTTTGTCCTGCAACAAAGAGTCGGATCATCTGAACATGAATTGGGTAACTAAATTGACTAGATTTGAAAACTAAAAAGACAACATTGCTCATCATATGCAGTTACAAATACAATTAGCATTAATTTCCCAAGGTACCGTTTCATCCTTGGGTATAGTGGGTTTTCAGATGGACGTAATGATATACGCAACTAGAAGTGTTTATCTATAGTACGAGGCAGTATATTAGATTATTTCATAAAAAGAAAAGCTGAATGTTAGCTTTTATCAGGAAAATTATTGCAATATACTGTTTCATATAATAAGTAGTCCCTCTCAATTATGTATATCATTGAATCATCCCATAAATCCACTACCAACAAGAATAAAATGCACTTTTAACCGGTAGAGTTAAGTAGCTTTGAATCTGCGTACAACATGCACAATTTTCGTTTAATTTCCAGATAGTACCAATCTAGCTAGCTAATTCATCACTGAGCTTTCAGGAAAATTTGACAAGAATTATATTCATCTAACAACAAAGTCCCAGATTAAACCTTTAGATTTTGTTTTTTTCGAACATTTCTTGCTATGATTTGAAGTTCATTAAAATAATCCTATTTTAGGATGACCAAGCTATGCCTAGAATTATTTTCAATTAATTTTTTTGTAGAGATCCTCTGTGTATACTAAAGATAAGAGCTCAAAAGTGGTGAATATGTTCGAGCGGTTTCTTTGTTAGTTTTCATACGACTAGATATTTTTCTAGAAATTGTCTATCGAATCGTGGTTTTGTCACTAATAATGCCTGTCATGATGCATTCATCGTTCGAGCTGTACCAACATCCATACTGACAACAACTATTGTAATCTATCTTACAGCTGCTTAGCTGTAAATATGATCGAACGTATTGTGCGAACGTTTTCTTTCGTAACACAGACAAAAATTGATATGCTGTTTTATTCTTGAGTTTGTTTTTGAAATAAAAGTTCTTTTTACATCTGTCAATATGTAACACAGTACAATCTGCTTACTTTTGACGCCTATTAATTGAACCAAATCAGTATACTAATATTGAATTATCTGAGAAAATGACTTATGCATATTCGTGAAGTTTCAAAATTCTTAAAATCTATTTTTGTATGAGTCAAACTATAACTAACGAGGGTGTGGGGTGTGGGTGTGGATGGGTGTGGGTGGATGTGGGGTGGGTGTGGGTATGAGAATAATAAAACTGCTAGGTATACCTACAGCCATCCTACACCCACACCTACATCCACACACCCACACTCACCCCGTATTTCATCGATTCTAAGTTCAGTTAATCTTCATGTATATATTTATTGTAAGCATTATCGTCATCAGGTTGATTTTCTATCCAGTTACTTAACTTCTCATTCTCACCAGGTTGTTTCACTGAAAATTGATGATAGAATTATTGTTCGACGAAATATTGTTACATCTCTATTCAGTTGACATAATTTTCTCAATTTTCATGCATGCATATTTTACTCAGTTTCATCATCGTTCAAACTTCACGCTGTCATTGATCAACTTGCAGGATTAACCTAACTTGTGTCGTTTCGTCGAATTCAATCGTGTGTCGCTGAAAACGATGAGCTTCGTCGAATTTATGCATATTGCTTAAAGATTCTTTTCTATCTCATCAACTAGAATCATTCGGACTTAAAATGTATTCAAGGGCGCGATCAACTGGCGTGATATCCCAACATTCATTAGTTTATGTAACTTCAACCACTTATCAGAAAAATGTGATTTATTTATCAGTTGTACCCCATGTGTAATGCTATTGATCTGTTCCTAATTGATATGTATATATTACTAGAAATGAGAGTTGTTAAGGACGTCTTTATAATCATTGTGCAAAACGTACTTCACATCGTATTTGTTGACATCTTGTTCTCGGTATATACTTTATGCGCGATAATATTTTATCCATTCTATCCTAGCTTTGTGTTCTAGTTAGATCATTCTTGTTCTAACTGATTTTTTTTTCACTTTTCTTCGTTCTTCGTTTTCTTTAACACGCTTTCCCTCAATAATAAACGCTTATTACCCTTGAATTATATTTTCTCCACAAATTGAATGGAATTATTCTGAGTGTCGATTTGTCCCAGAGATGTCCATCGCGGCTGAAAATCTGCCGCTGCCGCGCCGCGACGGTTTATAAAAAAATGTTGCCGCGACGCTGCCGCACCGCGATGACTTATAAAAGAAACGCTGCCGCGCCGCTGCCGCGATGAATTATAAAATAAACGTGCCGCTGCCGCGACGGTTTTCAAAAAAGTGTTTCTAATTTCACTGCTGTGACTATATTTGACCAGAGATATGGGTACTAGTCCATCAGATTTATTCAATATCAGGGCGTTTCATTTGTAAATCGTGAAATTCTATTAAATTCATACAGTTTTTCAATGTCCTCCAAAAAAATCCTGCCGCTGCCGCGATGGTTTTTTAAAAAACCTGCCGCTACCGCGCCGCTGCCGCGATGACTTTTAAAAAAATCTGCCGCTGCCGCGGTGATTTTTTTTAAAAACCTGCCGCTGCCGCGCCGCCACCGCCACCGCGGCAGCGGCAGCGCCACGATGGACATCTCTGATTTGTCCCAACTGATCGTCGAAAATATTGTACCGATTGTCATTCAATGTTAACTTGAACATGTGCTGGCTCCGGAAAATCTGGCTTGTACACGAATTATTATCGTCATCGTGACAATGGTGGTTATTGTACACCAAAACTTGAAGAAGACAGGCAACACAAAATGGAAGAGAAGCAGGTTGCTATTCAACAACACTTTCAAGCTTTAGATGATAGTAAGTAGTATTAGGTTTTTCGGCTTATACATGCACCTCTTAGTCGATTATTTTCTGCTACACGAATAGTCAAAAACTAATCACTGCTACACTTTTTATATATATTGTAGAACAACGTCCTTGAACTTAAATAAACATCCTAGTCGTAGATAAACAAAATGATAAGTTGTATTTTCTGATTGACTACTTGATAATGAAACTTTGCTACTGATCTTTCATTTTATTTGAAATTTTTTAGTAGGAAATGGTTTATGTTAACAAATACGATGTGAAGTACGTTGAGAACAATAATTATAAAGACGTACTTAATAACTCTGATTTCTAGTAATATATACATATCAATTAGTAACAGATCAATAGCATTATACATGGGGTACAACTGGTAAAGAAGCCCTATTTTTCTGATAAGTGGTTGAAGTTACATAAACAAATGAGTGTTGGGGTATCAGGCCGATTGATCGCGCCCATATATTCTTGATTAACTCCTCAAGGTTTTAATATAAAGATAATAAGTTCAGTTTGAAATGAAGAAGACGGGCGTTATGCCTTGGTGCAAATGACACATATTTCTGTATAATCAAGAAGCTTATTAATGAAACGTCTCCGATTGTATCTCATGAGTTGCCTAATTCGGGTTCGAATATAAATGGAAAAAAACAGCATCCATGTTCAAATAGCAAAAAAAAAGGATAAATTTTTATTTCAAAATATAATTCCCTGTCGGAGCAACAAAAGAGAAGTAAAAGTTGAAATTTATATAAATTATACAATCATAAATCCAAAGGCACACACCTCTCAAAGCAGAAAACTTAGAAGCTTTTAACTAGGTTGCAATTATAATTGGAATCGGAACTACTCTCAGCACTGTGCACACAAAGACGTGAATGGATCGCCATTCTTCGGAGGAAGAGGGGAGGGTTGCTACGCACCACCACGCCGCTACGCTGAAATAAAACGTCAATTACATGGGCAAATGTGTTTTCTCGATGTGTAATCACCTATTTGTATTGTAGTATATCTGGTATTTGCTGCAGCATCTAAGGTGAGATTAGTAGTGATGGCCATTATAATCAGATTTAAATTACAATTCTCATCGTTTGCTTTTTTCTTGCTGCTTCATCAGGAGCGTGCCTGCTCATTTATAAATTTATAATTAATACAAAATTTATTTTTTACTTTTCTTTTATTGCTCCGACAGGGGATCCTATTTTGAAATAAAAATTTATCTTTTTCTTTCTTTTGCTATTTGAACATGAGTGTCGTTTTTTTTTTCGAATTTTGCATTTATATTCAAACTCGAATTTAGGTAGGTACTCATCTGAACTATTCAAAAACAACACAAATTCATATCAAAATGTGAAAAACAGATACACACATTCGTTAGAAAAACTGTGTGATGCACGTCATTAAACAAATTGCTTTATATTTAATTTTAGTAGCACTTATTATTCTCAAAACCAACTCATTACAACTGTTATTTGATGCAAGCATGTCAAATTTATATTCATCATGAATTAAAAATGTAACAATAGCAGGATAGTTTCGAAATGCATTGAACTTCAATCTATGCAAGGACATATTCGTTATATCTTCACGAGTTTCTCCACAGATGAGATATAGAAAGGATCTCGTCTGTCGTTGACAGCATCTGAGATGTCAGTTTCATACCTCCTCTGCAATTCTTTTTTTTTTCTTGAAACGTGACAGCGTCATTTGCTTGCTTCTCTTGAAACATTTTAGATCTGAACTGAATTCTCACTAGTTCTATCTCGGATTATAAGATGAACTGTAATAAATCAGTCAATATTTTTCTACTCGGTCTTGCATCGAGTATGAAAACAGACATAAGAACGAGCAGCAGTTATTAAGAACAAACTATGACATTTGCCTATGCATTTTCGGTGACAGTGATGGTTGCAGTGGGTTTTGCATCGAATATTTTTTCGATTGATACATTTCGACATGTACAATTAAGACAAACTACAGTTGGTATACATCTTCTTGTCTATAGTTGTTGTTCATTATTTGGATTGCTTATGCTTGAATGTCGTCTCTTTCAATTATTGGATTCACTTACGTATATACCTTTCTTTATCATCTGTAATGTTGTATCTGGTCTTGCATCTATATTTACTCGAATTTGTCTTTGGATAAACGAACTCATTGCATTGCAACGATCACTACATTCATTTGAGCATATTCCTTTATTGAACAACATTCGCTCTCGAGCAGCTGCATCAAAACAATTACTTGTCATAATAATTTGTATATTCTTGATGCATGTACATGAATTGATCTGTCGAGTAACATTGCCTGATCCAGTTGCTGAAGGAAAATTCGTTTGTCAAATCAAATATTCCACAGAATTATTAACATTAAATACAATTTTTATATTTCTTCATTTATTTGTACCATTTTCATTGAATATCTTAGCTAATTGTTTGATTATGGCATCGATTAGTCATCGACGAGCTACTCTTCATCAAACAACTTATTGGTCACAATGGCTGAAGCAATTCCGACGTCATGGTCATCTATTTCTCGCATCCACATTGGCTATGGTAACTGTTCGATTTTTAATTTTTTTTACTCGCAATAATTTGTCTTTCTCTTTTAAGATCTGCACTCTATCACAACTGGTACTTTCATTGAAATTCACATGTGTTGATGTTACACTCAAATGGCTTCTGCGATTGAATACTTCAGCAAATTTAATTCTTTATATACCTCAAGCTGCTACATTCTTCGTAGTCATCTGTTCTTCTGAAGCTTACTTCAAAGTGTTTAGAAACGAGTCCCTATGTGGCAGAGTACTATGCTTGAATCGCAATGCCAAGAATAAAGTGTTGCATATCACAGAAGCGCATTTGCCAAGGAATACAATACCACATCATGGAATGAAAATGAGCACAGCCAAAAATGCAGAAAACTAAAATCATATGTAGCTAGAATAACTGTTCTTGAGGGTGTGGGTGTGGGCGGGTGTGAATGTGTACTTTTCATCTACATTCACACCCACACCTACCCTAAGAAAAACTTACTCGATGGCATAAATATGGTTATCACTTTATAACATTCTGATAGCGAGCGTATATTGGATGAATAATCTCTTTCTCAAATATTGAAAAAAAAGGTCTTTTTTGCAAATTCATCTCGATAAATTCTTAAATATTTGCTTTGTGACGTTCAGTTTTCATGCTCTGTCGCATATAGACATGCAACAATGACAATAACCGATCCTTACCGATACAAGCCAGTATTAGGCTGATACCAATATATACTAGGAATGTACAAATCACGTTCATGACCATGAGAGGTTTTCCTGTCTGGCATAGCGAAGTTAAATTACCGTTATTTACATAGTTTGCCAACAGCTAGTCAGAGTTAAAAAGTACGAATCTCGTTTCAGCAAAAGAGTCAGACTCCAAATTTCGAGAAACTACCTTCATTCCGAATACCTTGAATTCCGTCACTTTTAGTCAAACTTTATAAGAAAAAGTGGTAACCTCTCTCCTCTATTTGAGTTATGAGAAGTGTTCGCGCTCATGAGCATGCGCTTTACATCTCTAGCTTATGCCAATATAAGCAACGGTTATGGGTTTCAATCGGTGATTCAGTGTCATTATTGCATGCTTAGTGCCGATAGACATTAGAATACAAATAGTTTTATTAATAGTGAAATTTGAGTTACCTATCACATGCAAATTAAATTTAACATACAAACATCCAATGTAAATAGTATTAGTTCAACATGAGAATTAATGAAGCAAATTAATTAATTCTAAATTAAATTGGAAACAAGGCTATAGTTATAGGTATAGAGTATCGTGGTATAGCCAGGATGGTGCAATGGTGCGGATACAGATACACTATTCTTGGCCCGAAGATACCTAGAGGAAGCACGAATGAAAAGCTTTTTCACGTAACAGAAAATTATTTTCCTGCTGGTGTGCACTATCCCCGCACCTAGAAAAATGATTAGTTACGTCTCTAGTAGAATGTCTTCTTCAAATATTTTATAAAACATATTACTATATTAAGGGTGTGGGTGTGGGTGAGTGTAGGTGTGGGTGTGGGTGTGCGTAGGTGTGGGTGTGGGTGTGCGTGTCGGAATAAAGAAACCCACACCCCAAACAGCAACTTTTTCATGCTTTGTAGTTTAACATGCTCGTTCAAATAAAAAAAAACAATGATCCATTAGAATGCAGTCTTTTTGAAAATTCGAATATACACAATCAAAGAATCTTAAGCAGAGAAGAAAAACAGAAATTTTACAAAAAATTTTAGCGTTTTGAGTTCTTCTTGCTATTTTATATAAGCTTGAATGTTAGAAATGAAGAATCTTTAATGTTAGTCTTCTAGAAAATCGATTAAACAGTAATTTTTTTTCTATTTCAAATGGTTTTTTTTGCAGAAAATATCCTCATTTTAATTCACATAACACTTATACAGTCAGTACGAAAATTATTCAACAAGCTTTATTTTCAGTTTTTTTTGCTGTTGTATTTATAGAAAGAATTCAAATAATGATTTGCATAGAAAAAAATAGTTTCCATCAAATATTAGTTCTTCGTCGTATATTGCATAGACTATATAAAACAATACAGTAAATCATTCTTTACAAAAGGAGACATTACCGAGCTCATTGCGACCTGTTTTTTTTACTGAACTATACTAATTTCGTTGAAAGTACAAAAGTAAACTATCTATAGTGCTTTGTTGCTAATGCTTACAATAGCTTGTGGAAAAATTTGGTAATCACTATATAGTCTGGAAGACAACATGGTCGATAACACATCATCCAGTAGTGTTTTGCGAAAAAATGATTGATCAGTTAAAGATATTCATTCTTTAGTAGATTTCTCAGAACGTTATGAAAAATCTTTTATGTCGCAACTTCTTCGATAGACATCAAAAGTATTTTTGTTGCTATCATTTTGAAGTTCACACTGATCAATGAACGATTTTTCTTCTTGTTTCATTTTCATCAGATGTTTTTCAATGTACATGCCTTTGAAACCATTTATGATGATATTTGAAAAAAAACAAAAAGAACTACTTTTACTCTTTACACAAATCTTGATTAAAATAAATACAATCAATTAATAATATCTTTATAGTTTTATTGTTTTTTCCATGAGTCTTGCAAGTTGACCATGATCATCTCTTTTTTGTATTATATCGGTCAAATCAGCTTCAATAATTTGTCTACGAAGAATATGTTGAATAAATCTGACTGAATACATAATAGAATCATAGTAACCTAATCTGTATATCACATATTTCCATAAAAGTGTTAAATAATAATTTTGTATTCGAAAAATTTCTTTTGGACATGGACTAAAATCAATTGAATTATATTGTATTTTTTTGAATACAGGTGAAATTCCACATGTTAAAACAAGAATAATAAGAAAGAGTTTTATAAAAAGTGGATCATATGGTGCAAATGTTTCATAAATATATATATGTTTTTCTAAACATTGAATAAAATTTTCTGTAAGAATTGATTCAAATAAAAATCGATCATATTCCCATGGAAAATATTTTAATACATTTGATTTCATTAATTCACTTGTATTTAATGATAATAATGTTCGAAAATTATCTTTTATATATTCATAATGACTTTCAATAAATTTATTATATTGAAGAATACGTTTAATAAATGAAATAATAACATTAAGATATTTTTGTCTAAGATCAATTAAACGTTGTATTTTAACACGTGAACGATATGGTTGTGTTGTTATTATAAGTGGTATTGTTTCATGAGAAGCAAGAAATGGTTCAATACAATAATCTTCATATGCATTTCGTATATTTGTTATTAAATTCCAATCATCAAATACTAAAGTTGATTGATTATTCGATGGTATAAAATCCATCTTCAAATGATTTACATTGTTGAAAAACAAAAAAAAAAGATAGAGTTTTTTTTTTCAATAAATCAAAATACACTTACAGTTGTTAATCTTGATAGTTGTTGTTGATGACAATGGCTATTTATCATCATTCCTGATTTAGCTCGACCAATAGCTGTTAAACTACGAATAAGTTCTTTTTTCATTCCTTGTCGAAAACATTTATTAAGACGACAAGCTGAACAATGTCGTCTTGTTGCTATTGTTATTTCACATTTACTTAAAACTCGACATGTATAACGAATCTAAGAAAAAAAAACAACAATATATTAAAAATCTAATTTTAAGAAACTAAATAACAGAGACGTACATGTTCATTATAAGCATTTCGACGAAAAAATGCTAAAAAACAAGAAAAACAAATAATTTGTTTTGAATATTATTTTGAATTAACAAAACAAAAATTCATATTTAAATTTCTAATTATTAGAAATGTCTAATACATACCTTAAATCATGCATGCGCAAGAAAAAACAAATCCTTCTCTATTTGCTCTACTTTTTTTTTCTGTTTACTAAACAACAACAAAACAATCATATTAATTACCTTTACACGATAAACATGTATATGCATCAAAATTACGTCCTAAAAAGTAATATTTCAACAACAAAAAAAATTTTTTTCTTTTTTAAAATAAATATCAAATTTATACCGATAGCAGTTGCACCACATACCACGCATAGTGCACGTGAATCCATCGTCATGCACCTGACGAGAGTGTTGAAAGTATGAGATGAGCTACTTTCCATGCAGCTGCTTAATAAAGTAACTTTTTGATATGACGCAGTCTTTTTGTCTTTCTATTTGTAACAGTAAATGCACGCGATTGCACTTCTAAGGTACGTCAGTGACATTACAATTTTTCTTCTTTTTTTTTTCTCCTGTTCTCTTCATTTTTTAGTAACATTATATTCCTCTCTTATGCGATGTTTTGAATGCTATGAAAATGTGCTCTCAGTTTTCTCTCTGTCTTATTCTTAACCTTGATGATAAACTTAATTATTTATTTCACTAAAGAAGAATATAAAGGATAACGATAGATTATTTTACAAACTCTATTCTATAGATTGATAGTATCCCAAAAAAAGAGAGAGAAACTTCAAGAATATATTTTCTGAATGTTAAATTAATATTCGATTGTTTGAACTTAACTAAGTATTGTTGTACTTTATATACATTTTCAAACAGAAACCATATTGAGAAAGTATCTATTCCTACTTTTTTTTTCTTTTCTTAGGCGTATTTTTTACTTTTCTTCCGCTAGGAGTGACGGAAATTATTTTTTTAAATTAATAGGCACTAAAGAAGATTTTCTCTTCGCCGGAGTATCAATATTGGTTTAATCATATTTATGTCAGCAATATTAAAAAAACCAAAAGTCTGGAGTAGAATGAAAATATTTTAAAATCACTATACACGTCACTCATTTTGGATAAATTTCTGAGCACCAGTTTTCAAAACAAAAAAAAAAAACAAGGATTGTAAAAGTCCTAACTCATATTATTTATCCTATTGACTCAATTAAAAACTTCAAATATCAATAATTGTGATAAAAATAGATTATACCGTATTATAAGAAGAAGCCAGCCAAACTGATTAATTCAGGGATGAACTATTCTTGATATCTGAAATTTTTTTGTAGTTGTCTTAGTAGTTTAGCTACAAAGTAACCATTGATTCATAGAATATATGAAATATCATGTCTTCATCGTTCAAGTTTATGCGCATGTGAAAATAGATTCGCTTAAGCATGATGAACTATAGAAAATGCACTCAACGAAGTGCATTTTTTTTTTCTTATTTTATTTATAAAACGTGAACAAATGAGTGGAATCTTCTCGTCTTAGTTGAAGAAAATAATAAAATAGAATTTGTACGATCGTTAAAAAAAATTTTTACGTTTATAAACCTATAAAATTTAATGAATCAAGTTTTTTTTTTTGTTTTTGTAATACTTCATTTGATGCGATCTCTAATTTAAATATGTAAGGTCGAAAATAAATCAACCCTATAATTGATTTAACAAAGGAATAGACTTGAACATATGATTTCATTGGCATAATATTTGAAGAATTCTTTGAAAACGAAATATAAATTAAATCTTTTATGAATTATAAAGAATTTAACAGTTTTTTTTCAGATGAAACTATTAAAATTTTTGTTTTTTATTATAAAGATATGTTGTTGATCAGAGTTGTCCTCGATTGTGTTTGCACAATACCATGCAATGCTGATGTCTGTTTTCATCATTGAATTCTTAAAAGCTTCTAAATAATTTCAAACAGTTTGATTTGTTTGAACCGTAATCAATACAAGTTATTATATAGTTTATTACAACATATTCAAATGCGTCTAGGCTCCGAAACTTGATACTCTGATTCAAAAAGTGATGAGATAAAACTTTCAATATGTTAATGACATTATATTTCTTTGTTTCTTTCTTTTTTTAGTCGCGTAAAATATAGTTCATTTCATGAATTCATTATGTGAAGAACTATTGTAAAAAAAAAAAAGAAAAAGAAAATGTATCTGACAATGACATCGTTGACATAAAAATGAAAGACGGATATCATTATGTCTTTATTCAACTGCGTAAAATAAAAAAATATATATATATAAATAAAATTACTAAGATATAAGTAGGTCAAAAAGATAGTGAAGAAGTAGAAACAAGGTAAAGAAATAGAAGAGCAGAAGAGCAGGAAATTAATAACATATGTTTGATAATATATAGTATTTTTAGTATTTTTCAAACGAAATTCTCTTTAATCTTGATATAATTTGCACCATACTAGGACAGAAAGTTAAATTAAGTATTACTCAAATAAACAAAAGACTTCAGAAATAAATTCAAAAGACTAAAAATAATCATAATCATTGGTTTAATCAAATAGAAAATAGCCGAGTAAACTTGACAAACAAATCTTGGAATCTTAAAACAAAAGATTTATCATTGCCATATATCTTAATTTCAACTATCTGTCCTTGGAATATTGATAGAAATCATTCAAAATATCAGTTATGAATGTATTGAAAATACTACTGACTAACTTCATTGATGTTATGAATTCGGTAATCGTATGTATTATATGATTCGGTATATATAATACTCTACTAATTTTCTAAGAATTTCTTAGAATGAATAGTTAGCTGCAAATAAGAACTTTTCTAATCGATTCATATTGGCTCTAGGATAAAAACGTGCCGATTCATCTTTAGATTGATTATTTATTTAAAGCAATATAAGAATTAACATGAAAATAAACACGCTATCATGTTATGTTATAAATGTTTGCATTCAGAAAAGCTCTATATTAAATAACAAAATAGCTATTCTATTAGAGTTATGATTTTCTATAGAATTTTGATTGGTTTAAATCTCCTTCTCTCAAAATTGACCTTGGGACAGGTACATTCAAACTAGTATTCTGTATGGATATAATTTTTCGTAACTAGACTCTAGTGATTTGACTAGTTACTAACTGTGATATATTCAACCTGAGTTTGTCTCCTAGTCAAGACTCATTTTGTTTTTACTGTATTTCTTTTTTTTTTGAGTGATGAATAACAGCCGTTTTACTTGATTTTATTCAAATAATTGGCAACAGTAAAACTATTTTTATTAGATCAAGATTTCATTAATTTTACGGGTAGGAGACCATGCTTGAGATGCAAACCAATGCTTCAGACCGAATGTCAGGTACTCGTTTCGATTTTTATTTAGTAATAGAAAAATCTCTGTTAGTCTTCAATCTATGGAACCAATGTTTTTGTTTATGCAAAGAAAAAAAATGAGAAGTTCATTACTTCAAAAAAAATCATCTATTTTATCGAAGCGTTTTTTTTATATACAATAATAAAAAAAACTTAATTCAAAACATGAGCATTATGTCTTCACATGCTCTTTCAAACAAAAACAACAGCAATTGGTTATAATGAAGCTCCTTTGAAAATTCAGAAATGGGTAATCAGAAACAAATAAACACAAAAAAAAGATTTTCCACTTTTTCTGAAAAAAGCATATTTTTGAAGCAGAATATGGCGAAAATCAGCGAAATTTTTGGTAAAAACGAGATGTATCGAATAAAAAAAATCATTTAATTTATGAAGGTTTAAACCTCGGACTATCTTTCATCGAACAATTGTTCTACTATTCGAAGTTCATAAATAACTAAAAATCAATCTGACATATGTGTTAGATATTCATTGTTCGTCTTAAATAAAGAATCGAATATGAAAAAAAAAAATCATCGAGTTTTATCATGACCATGATTAGAATTTCTCAATCTAAGTTAGTATTTTCATATATTATAAACAATTTCTCGTATGATTACATTTGCTATTTAGTACTCAAGATTATTTAACAACACTATATAAAAACAACTGTCTTATAAGACAAGGTTGCCAACCGATCAATCGCTTTTGTGTCGAAACTAAACACTTCGTAGTATCTATAGGCAAAATAAAATCATCAAAATCGACAAGAGACATATAAGGAGTTTTCATCATCAGTATTGCCGAGACATTTCAAATTTTGATTCGTAACTTTACATAGAGACATGTCTTTACAAGAACAGTTTATTGTGAAAGAATGAAGTCTTGCTATTTATTTTTGTCGATTTATATGAACAATAGAAAAGACATATTTTTTTTTTACCATAGCGAGATTTCCGGATAGAAACAATGAAAATATTTGAAACTTTCACAAAAAAATATTCTTAGAAATGTTTGTCTCTATGCAAAGTTTCAAGTCGAACTTTGAAAATTAATATTTTTGATGTACCTAACGAAGATCACGTCATTCATTTTAAAAAATACCTGAAAATTGTTCTATCTCGAAAGCAATAAGATAAACATGTAAACTCTTTTTAGAGTATCTAACATTCATTAAAATCTCAATGACGCATATAGTCTCGATTGATAAGTAATTAATCAATTGAAGAATATCGCTCGTTGGATAGTCAACTATTCTGGTTTTCTCCAGAGAAATAAAAGAAAAAGTATTCAGCACATTGTTGTTATCATGTCACTTTTAGACATTCATTGAGTCATAAACACTTATAGTAATTTATGAGTATTAGACATGATCTTTAATATAAATGAACAAAAAAGAAAAAAGAACAAGTATTTTTTTTTTTACTTGTGAGAATAGTGACAGATGTTTGATTACATGCAAATTTTATCTAACAACTATCATATATATTTTGAATAATAATCTTGAAAGAAACGTCATTATGTTTACTACTAATACATCTTCATCATTTATAACAACAATTCATATTATTACAATTCATATGACATATTATGGACCAATTATTCTTTTAGTTATTGGTATTATTGGTTGTTTATGTAATTTTTTAACATTTACATCACGACAATTACGTAAAAATTCTTGTGCTTTCTATTTTCTTTGTTCATCTCTATTTGAATTTTTAACAATTACATTTGGACTTACTTCACGTTTAGCTGCTGATCATTTTGGTTATAATCTACAAAATACAAATCGAATTTTTTGTAAATTTCGTGCATATTTTGTTTCATCTATACCATTAATTGCTACTTATTTAATATTATTATCAGCAATTGATCGATGTATGTCATCATCAATTCATATTTATTTACGTTCATTTAGTCAAATAAAAATAGCTTATCGTAATGTTGGAATTGTTATTATAATTGGTTTCATATCTTGTTTACATATTCTTATTTTTTATGATCTTCGACCAAAATGTGCTACTTTACCTGGTATCTATGCTATATTTGATGGTATGTTTGTTATATTTTGGCTTGGGCTTATTCCTCATGCATTAATGTTAATATTTGGTCTTTTTACTCTAATCAATATAAGACAAGCAAGACAACGAAGAATAAAGAAATTAGAAAATAAAAACATCTATATTTATCAAAAACAATATCGAAATTCTCATAAAACAGATACACAACTAATTATAGTAAGTAATTAAAAAAGATATGCAAACAAAGAATTTTATCTCATGAATAATGAAAACAAATTCAATTTTCTTCGACTAAAGTATACTTTCGAAAAATTTAGGGATATTTATTCAGAGTCTACTACGTTGGAAGTTTTTTTGAATTATGTGTTCAAACAAAAATAAAATATTGTCAGAGCAACCTTTTTATTACTAAAATATAGACTTCAGTTGTATATTTTAGCTTGATTATACTAAATACATAATACATTAAGTGATAAATCTCTAATCCAAGGATAATCGATCGTCAGCAAAACAGTTTGTCGCATTTCTATCTTTTTTTTGTTTTATTACGTAGAGTTAACTTAGGTCAAAAGTAAAAATGTCGAAAAAACAAACTTCATCAAAATAAAAAGCAAAATTCGAAAAAAAAAGGACTGTTTTTTAAAAGATGTTAGTATTGCGCGATCAATATTGGTTTATTGAATGTGGACTTGTAGCTGAGGACAAGACAAATTCGTAGCTTTTCCTCATTCACACTCTCTGCATAAAAAAAAAACAAAAACTGCATTATTTTGAATATGCACAAACATATTTCAGCCAATAAAATCTCGATTTTAGAGTAGTCTAAATTTTGATCACATGTTGTTTTTGATTATTAAGCTAATCTGTGAACATTACTAAAATGTGTTTTATAAATAGAATTCGAAATTATATGCCGAAAAATTCTTTTTGGGACTTGATCACGTTCGGCATTGTGTTTAATGTATTTATATTAATAATATCTCGAGTTTTGTTTATTCATCACTTCATATGTTTTCATAGAACTCATCATATAGAATCGTCACTATTTACATATCTAAATCTTACTAATATTTTGTTTATCTTGTCGTTATTCAATATTATTTAGATGATGTTTGTTCAAATTGGTTTAAGTTCATTATTAAATTTAACTCGAATGATTTATTATGCATATTATATTCTTGGACCATTATTTACTGGTGATGAAAAAGTCATAGGATCATTTTTAATGTCATTCACTACACTTCTCTATTATACTAATTATGTTAAATCATTTTATATTTATACATTAACAAGTCGTTTGTTTCGAACAATATTTATACAAAGAATAAAAGGATTTATTTATAAAATTTTTAAATCACAAACATTAGTAATTATGGTTCAAGAAACCATAACAGTTACTCATAGACGAACTGTTTAATAACAATAAATTGTTGTCATGTAAATATGAACAAATTTTACTAATTGGTTTGAAAATAAAAACAAAAAGAGTTTTGTCTAATTCTCTTTGTATCTATTTTCTATTGCAAAGAAAATAATTTTTAATCATCTGTAGATATTTTTACTCATATGTATACACATTCTTATTGCAATGTGAAATAATAAATAAAAAAAGATATTCAAGTTTTAATTGGTCTCAGTGGTGTTCTCAACGATTTCTCTCTGTCTTCTTTGTATTGATCAAACATTTAGTCTCGCTTATTTCGATCCGCAATTTTTTTTTTAGAAAATAAAAATAGAACCTAAAGAAAGTCATATGTTGAGATCATGTTTAAGCTGCGGTCTAAAAGTTCTATTCTACTGTGCATGTGAATTAATCAACTAATCGTAGTAAAAATAAAGATAATATGCTTCTCAAAAGAAATGAAAAATAGGTCAATCTCTATTAGAACATAATGGTAACTTCCAAAATAAACAAGTATGTTGTTTTGTTGAAAAGTTTAATGTCTGAACTACAACGGATGAGAGGTTATAAGGTCGTAAATCAGTGTAAATGACCTTTGCCACTGGAACTCTTGCTGTTTTTCAGTAAATGAAAGATCACTTTAAGATTAGCATTTAGGGTGAGAGAAATGACTATTTTTCAACTAATAAGTAAAGTATACACCCGAAGCATTACTTTTTTGAAAACCTCGAAAACTCATCTTTAGCTTTTCGGATACATTAGTGTGAATATTAGACCTCTTCAAAAACAAGAGTAAACATCACTATTCTTTTATCATGAAGAGCTCTTTGCATTAGCTACAAAATCTAGAAATGAAACTTCAAATATCGATGGGGAATGACATCTTAAAGAAACACACTGCCATTGAAGCGCTAATTTGAATTAGTGATCAATAGTATTTCGATTATCTATCGTCGAATAGTCTTCAAAATAAAAAAATAGCCAACACGAGAATCGTGTTCAGCATAAACAACTGAGTCGATCTATGTATGTTCTGAATTTGTATGATAATTTGATCTTCATGGAAAAGATCGACTCGAGTTCTCTCAGAGATATGTAAAAACATAGATTTCGTTCAAATCGATATCTTGACATTAAAAGCAAATTCTGAACGAGCAATATCTCCATTTAGGTCATAAGAAAATATATCTAAGTAATTAAAAAAAAGATTCCGGACGCACTTATTTGTTGGCTTGTCTCTCAGGTGGACTTGAACCGAATTTTTTGACATAAACAAAGATTGCCGTAGTAATTTGAAAAATACATAGATTAACTCGATCGTTCATGCTGAACACGATTCTGGTGTTAGATGTGCTTATTTTGAGTAATATTAAAGAGTGTAGATGTGGGTGCAAATCAGAAGAAGAGATAGCACACTTACTATTACACCCGCCTTCACACCAGCATTCAATGAGATATGTTTTAAAAGTTAAATTTATAGTTTTTTACACAAAAACCAGAGTTATCAAGTAGAAGAGTCTAAAATTCAGAAAGATTTTTCAGGGTCAGTTTTAACTACTCAAAGTATGTTTATTTCAGTCAAATTATTAACAATGTTATTCTTCATCTTCCCCAAATATATTTTAATAAGAAAACGAAAATAAATATCCAAACATAATTAATTCAACAGATAACAACTCTTAAAAAACATACATTTCGATATTAATCAGCGTGTTGTTTTCTAATTCAATGTTTTTCTTTCGAACAAGTAAGTTTCACCAGTTGTTGGATTCTATAAGAAAAGATATAAGCTTCTTTAGAAGATAAAGATGAGTTTAAACACAGTTTTAATTCAACTGTCATGATTCTGTTGACATACAATTTCGTTTACCATCGTACAGATATTCCTGTATAGATAAACCTTTGTCGACATACGTATGACTACATGACATTGTTAGTCTCCGTGAGCATCATAACAGTAGATTATCAATTCTTGATAGCAATAGAACACATGTGGGCAACATACAAAAAAACCTACTCAATTTTCTTAGAGCCATTATTTAAAGCTTTCTCAATGCTTCCAAGTCTTGTTTGCGTGAAAAAAAGATAAAGACAAAAAAAGAAAGTTTCCATTCGCTTTGTCCTGTTCTGCAACGTCTGTAACTCAGTGATGTGTCTTTAATTTCAGCGATAGAGGCCAAAAATTAATTTTTTTCTATATAGGATTAACAAATATTTCCGAAAGGTTTAATTAGCTTTGAAGCTTGAATTAAGCTTTATTTTGTTAGGAAAATTTGTTGTTAATAACATTGGTTTTTACTGAGTCGTATTGATATTCATGGCGTTCTATCTTGCACATGGGCAAGGAAAGTTAGGTACCGGTAATAAACTTCATCATTAACTGTCTGAGAAAACATTCAAACTCAATTTGAATGAATTGAAACTCATTACGAGCGAAACTCAAGACTAAATACTTAGCGATTAATATTCTAAAACCCTGTATACATAACTCACGTTATCAACCTGATGATTGTGAAACAAAATCAAACTTAGAATTTCTTAAATTCGAATATTTTGGACAAATTATAATTTTTCTGAAATGATTATAATCGGCTTAAATCGAATGCGTAGACATTAACCGGTTTTAATAATATAAATGTATGATACACCGACATCTCGCGTTCGGAGGAGAAATCGTCATTTTTCTATCATGTTTGTGCCATTAATGCTAAGAATCTATCAAATCACTACTAAGCTGAACCCATCAAAACATAGATAGTGTGAAATTCTTGCAGAGGTTCTAAAAATGAGACGTAACAGCTACATTTAAAAGATAGAGTTAAAATGGATTGATAGTCATCTTAAGGGCCCCTCTCACGAACAAACTTTTTTTTATTTTTCATGGAATTCAACCAAAATTTCAGAGAATGTTAGTCTTGGCTAGAGTAGATTATGGTTAAAATATCTCCTTAAATCTGCGAGATGTTCACGAGCTATAGTCAATTTATTGATCATAAGTATCCTGTACGCGGGCAAGGCTTTCACAATCAGGATACGAGCTAATATGCCAGGACGGTTTTTAAGTTGTAGAGTACCCTTAGCGCTGGATCCTCACAGAGCTTCGTTTTTGAAATTTTCTTTGTTTATTTTTTAAACAGTCTTTTCTGAAACATTCTCAAACTCATGGGCAAAAATTCGCTGATAAAAATGACTTATGTAAGTTTTTTCGTCAATACAGAAATTCAAAAATCGGGCTCTGTGAGGATCTAGCCCTAACTCTTCTCTATGTAATAAAAGAAATTATCACTTCTATATTGAGTCGTTGTTGAGTAAGGTCTGTCCGTACAAATAGTATACTGGAAAAAATGGATTTTAAGAAAAGCGAAAAATAAATTTTTAAAAACTCTATTTTTCAATATGAAGGTTCAGAAAAACTTATTCAATATCCTTAACACTCATCATAAAATCAATCAACTATAGTGCATTCGAGAGTAGGCATTTTGTTCTATCTAATGAGCTATTAATCACAAAATTGATAAATTTAACAAAAATTGACCTTGTCTGAGGGGGTCTCCTTTAAGTAAAACAATTTCATCCATAACGGCTCTGATGTTGAATTTTATTTCAAAATATATCTGATAAGATGGTACTCTAATTAAGTTCTTCTGAAAAAGCAGCATTGATAAACGAAAACACGTCGTTAGGACAACCGGTCACTTGGATTTTAGGTTCTCCTCCCTTTTTTTCAGTCCATGCTTTATGATATTCAACTTGAACACAATAGATCATTATCGGAATCGTTGATCTTATGGCTTGACAACAGTCTATAAATTGCTCAGCTTCATTGCCTCCATTGGTTAGAACAGCGCATCGCATCAATGGATCATTGAGTTTACACATTAGAATGTTTATAGCGTCGGTTGATGATTCACATCCATAAATATTAAAACCATATTGCTGTTTCAGGGTTTGAATGAGAGTTGGATTGGATCCATTAGCAATTTTGGCATCGCGCCATACGACAAAACGGTTTACAGGTCGTAGTCCAGCAATGATCATCGGAAAAATTTGCTTACTTTCTTTAACAGCAAACTCTTCATAAACATTATGTTCTCCTGCTTGTATTAGATAGCCAGCGTCATTCACTTGTGCGTAGTGACTATCTGCATCTTTTCGGATTTCTTTTCCTTTGTAACTCATATCTTTGACATGGAATATTCTTCCAAGTTTAACGAGGCAGCACAACAAATAGATGATACGATGCTCTGATCGTGTATAAGTTACACAATAATGAGGTGAGCTGCTGAAATAGATACCACGACCATACCAACCATTATCAGTACGTCGATTAATAATTGTGAAGTTCTTCAAATTATCATCAAATATATCGTCAAAGTTAGTCTTCTTTGTTCCATGAAACAGTATTCGCTCTTCGGTATCTATCGAACACATCGAATAGTTATGATAGAGCACTTCGTTGTGAACAAGTGTAATATTTTCGATCACATATTCTTTTGGCGATTGCTGAAAAGTATGTAAAATACAAGTGGTTATATCTTTACTCTTTCCTCGTAAAAATTCCGTCATAGATTGATCTATAATAGCTGGTTGTTGAATGAGACGAAGAGCCGTATCGATGTCTTCAGTTGTCAATTTGATGTCAGATTCATTTAAATCACTGGTCATATCAAAATTTTGCAATTCAGCACAGATGTGTTCCGTTTCCACGACTTTATTAGCTGATTTCTTTCGAGCCAATAAAGTTGCAGCTTTGCTTGCTGGGGATACTAATACTTTGATTTTTCGCTCAATTTTATGCAAACTTTTCTTGGAGACACTTACACAAGTGGAAAATTGAAGTTTTAGCTTTGTACTGCCTTCTTCAGCACTTACAATAAATATATCACGAGGATCGATTTCTAAATCTTGTGCAAAGTATTCTAGAAATTCATCCCAGTCGAAATTATTCGGAGGTATGGGTAACGTAAGCCGAACAGTGGGTAGCCTATCGGTAGCTCGAGGACCGGAGATAGGCACGGCTATCAAGACCGTCGAAGACTTATGATAAGTTTTAGATTTATGACTGATAATTTGCTCTGTCAAGGGTTTTAAAACGTTCGGAAGAATCTGTTCAGCTGTCGAAGGGAAAGATATTTTGAGAATTTTCTCAAAGATAATTTGTTCTGGCGAAGCAACTATCATATATGAACCAAGACTATTGGGCTTTTCGATTTGACAGGCCAGTTTCCAGCGTAGCTTCAGATGAGTGTTGTCCGATGTATGCAGCGTATTGATGAGACCTGAATCTTGAACTGTGTCGTTGTCTTTTAACACGCGACCATTGAACTCAAGATAAAAATTATCAGGTGTCGTCCCAGTAGAAAATTTTTTGCACATGTCAGCAATGAGCTTCTGAATTGTCCAGTCAGCACGAGTGTCTACCCGATAATAAATACCGGTCGTTGGGAAATAGATAGTAACAACATAAAGTGATTCACATGAGTTGTTCTTCATTTTAACATATATCTGCAATGATAGATTTTCATATTCATCACATTATAGAGAATGCTAAATTTGTCCAGAAATGTCTCGTATGACTGAAAAATCACTAAATGGAAGCATCAGATCCGATCTTCAGTGTACGAGTATGGATTAACGAATGACTCATCGCATATTCGTACTACACATATACGGATAGAAAGCTCATCATTCATTCGAAAAATCAAGCTGGACAAAAGTGTGCTAGAAACTTGAACCTAATATAGAAAATGTGGATGTGAACATAAATGAATAAAGGGTAGACCTAAACCTAGAGGCAATGTACGATGATTTATTGCATCTCTGGTATTCGAAGGTTGCCCTCTATGATAGTGAACCTTTTGCATAAAATATAATCGATAACCATCAACAGAGAGTTCGTTTATATTTTCTTACTGCCCGGAGTATGTATAGATACGCTTATCTTTGCTGAAAAAACGATGATCCAGATCCTATTTTCGGCAATGGAATTTCCTTTGAGAACAGAAGAAATTTTTGATAATGCCAAATGTTGCATTCTTCTTGAATATTGCTGATATTTTTATCAAAACTATATATTTGTTAGTCTTTTCGAGATGATTGTTGTTTCCGGTAGACCTAAGACGTTCAATCTGTCCACGAAACTAAAATTATCCTTCATCGAAGGAGTCATTAGATTGAATCATTATTGGAAAACTTATCTGTCTCGCCAAGTTCTATTAAATACTTTGAGAATCTTTTACAACGGGATTTTGAAGGTTTACATTCGATAGGTTAAGCCCTCCTTTTTGAAATTCGCATCGATGGATACATCACGTTGACCTCTATCAGGCATACCAACTTTAGGAGGTACGTACACTGCAAGGTGAATTGTGGAAGAAAGTAAGACGTTAAGGATTATAGTTAGACTAGAGGTGATCAATTTTCATTTACGAAAATTTATTAGATCGAAAAATAAATTGTGGATAATTTAAATTTAAAATCAACCAAAATATTTTTTATGAAGGAAATATAAATTTATTCCAAATTTAAATCCGATTTAAATTCTTGGAAATTCGAATATAAAATAAACTAACAGGAAATCACCACCCTTAGGTTAGACGAAAAATGTGGAAAATTTTCGAATTTCCGGCTCGTTTGACAGATCAAATAAGCTGATTCATATATTATTGGGTCAAGCTCATTAAGTTCTCTATCACACATCACAGTTCGTTTGCGGCGCGATTTCAGAAAAGAATCACCGCGTGTATGGTATAAATAAAATACGATCTGACCTACACTGAGCGTCGTTTTAGTACGGACTTACAGCAGTCGAAAGTGCTTGAAATTTTGAGTGTACTTGATCCTACTGTAAGTCCCTTTATATAAGATTTCACGAAAATAATATGCAAAGCCTTTTGAAAGTGGCCCAGTCTGACTCGTTCTGACTCACTCTGATTCATTCTGAATCATCTTGAGCTAAAAGTTTAAAAAAACAATAAATGTTTGGAAAAGCTACGTTATATGAATTTGTCATGACTCTCTTATGCCTCCGCTAGTTAACAAAACATGTTGCAGAGCCATATTTTATTTAACTTTTTGAACATTCATTGTTTTTTGAGCTTTTGGCTCAGGGTGGATCAGAGTGAGTCACTCTAAAAAGGTCTAGCATTTTGTCTTCATGAAAATATTTCCAAAAGGGTTTAGAGTAGGATCTAATAGACTCAAAATGTCAAGCTTTATCGACTGATGAAACTTCTTACTAAAACGGCGCTCAGAGTGAGTCAAAACGTATTTTATTAACACCCCCGCGTGGAATACCCGAATCTGCTGCGAACTTTTCCGATGTTGTCTCAAGCTCTCTCTAACTTTTCATAACTCAACAGTTCCAAAATAAGAGACGTCATTCTTCTTTTGGTTCATATTTTCTGCAACATTCGTTATCCTTTTCTCTTTATGTTGCCACCGTTGTGAGTTCATGAATCATATTGTTCTTTCGACTTCGTGGCTGGCTGTGCATCGATGTGCGCATGGACGAATGCGAATGTCGGCGCCATCTTTTCATCGATACCCACGCACCCACATCCACTATCAATAAAACTGAAAAGAAAATTGAAGCCGTATTACAAAAACCTAGCAATGGCATCCGAGTGACCGTCTTTTCATCAATTCACTCAAGTTTGTTCTCTTGATCTATATTTCGCGTTTAATGTATTCTATTTTTGTTTGGAATTTGTTTTACCAAGTATGCCTGACAACACGTTCATAGACAACATTTCTTGGAAACCAGAAAACATTTGTTGATTGACTCAACTTCGTACTGCTTCCCAAATGAAAAATCTTTTATGGAACCAACTTTAGTATTACTATCAAAGTCTACTTCAAATACAATGAGGTATTCGTAAAAGATGATAACATCTACTCACATCACACGAACACTCATCAGCATTAACAAGTAAGCACCAAACATTATTCGAACAAATGGAGCCGTTCTTGGAATGTGTAAAGGAGCTTGGCTGTGGTGCTAGTGATTACTACTGAATACTGATTGGTATTAACATTTTTTACTGATATTCAGAACAATTGGTATTGACGGACGATCTTTTGTTCTTTTTCTTACAGACCTTCCGCTAAAGTAGGCATAAAAGGAAAGCAGAACCTCTTGCTCATCGTGGATAGCTCAAGGAAATGATATACTGGAAAACTGCTGAGGCAATATCGCTGCAACTTAATTAGTCAGCTCATAATAAACGTGATCTGGTAGAATTTTGTCAGTTAGACAGAAAAAAATACTATATTACCGTTACGAAGCGGGTGTGGGTGTGGGTGTGAATGTTTTCTTTTTCACACTGTTTAACAGCCATATCAGCATTCACACCCACACCCTTAACGCATTTTCGCGTGCTCGGTTGTTGAATAGAGTGCATCTTTAGAGAAAACAATCATACTTCATAAATCTATGTTGCTCTAAGTATAATTTAGGCAAATTCTTGTAATAATTCATCTAAAGTGTCCTTCGAACAAACTGGACTTATAGAATATTATTATTTTCTCTTTAAGAATACACTCAATACGGAAAACAAGTGTTTACTAACGTGTAACGATATGCGATAAAAATTATTCAAGATTTAGAAAACTCGTCTAACTAATGCGCGTTCTGTGAAAGTAGCATATAAAAAGATTTTTTCATAGATTTTGGGTCATTTTCAGCCTTTTCGTATTTCTCAAATATATTGTAAAGTGGGATAGACTGTTAAAAAAATTTTTTTAATACCTGAACTCTCATCTAAAATTCACTGTATTCAATTGACGTCATTGTTAAGATAGTGTGTTATTATAAAACATGATTAAATATACTTAGCAAGTTTTTCTTGCTACTTTTTTGTTAAGATTAGAAAAATATTTTTTTGTGGTTAAGATAAAAATATACTGAAAGACGGCGAAAAACAAATTTGATAAAATTCTTTTAACAGTTTTACCAATAACATACTCGCTTAATAAGAATGACAGTTGAGTAAAATAAATCTTCCATGATAACTTAGATATTACTGTGAAATGAATATATATTCCATGTCTGTCCGACTTCGTATATTCGAGAAATACCAAATTAATTTCAAAATAGGCCCTAGTCTTATGAAATGCATTAATGATGTCTAACGACAACTCTTCGCTGCTTCTTTATATTTTCTGACACGAAAAAAACTAAATAATGACAATCATATTCTTTCTAAACGACGTGTAGAAAGACGGTAGGCCGACATTATCGGTAATGTTCGATCGCTTCACATGCTTCTGCGCTATCTGGATCAGATTAGAAGACTTCGATGACGGAACTAAAAATATAAAGACTAACTCTTATTCAGCCACTCATTTGGTTTACCAATATACTATCTATATAAAATCTTGACTGATTTATACGAAAAAAATATACAATTAGTTGCCAAAAAATATGTCAAACAAAGGGATGGATGGAAATGGAAAGATTAAGAAGAGAGAACTAGTTATTGCCATGAGTGACAGAGAAAAATGGCATTATCATGCAAGGTAGAGATGACTGAATGGATGTTTTCCTCAAACGATTGAAAAGTTAACAGAAACGATACGGTGATGAACAAAATAGGACGGAAGTAGTGGCATAAGCAAGAGGTGGCGGCGCCGTTCCATCCGAGCTTTTTGCCCCCTCTCCCGCCAATGAGGAAAAGTACTAAATAAATGTACAGAAAGTCTTTGAAGGCAATGGGACACCGCGTTGCAAAATGGGGTGTTGCACCCTCCCACCGACGATATACTGGCTACGCCACTAGACGAAAGAGGAAAAACGAGAAATCATGCATTTCAACATGTATATGAACAATTGAATTAGCAAAGTACACTTTTATAGGCTTGAAATATTTCCTGAAAACAATGATGTGATAATATAAAAATCATTCAGACCTGCGGTTAGGCATGCACCGAACCCGAACGTTCGGGTTCGGTCTCGAAGGTCGAGTTAAGGTTTAGTTTTTCTTGCAGTCATTTTTAGTCAGCTTGTAAGAAGAATCGGATGTCATGCATAAACAAAAGAGTTGCCGGCTTCATACCAACCAATCTCAAATAGTAGAGTAATTGATCCAAAGTTTGAGGATCTGCAAAAATCCTAAAAGTGAACTATCTCCAGAAATACTGTATTCTGAGCCGAAACTTAGGTAAAGTTAAGATTGATTTTATGATCCCTCATGCATCCAAAGAACTGCTTCAGCAATTATCCATATGATAGAAAGGAAAGGAAATTGAACTTTCAAAATCGATGATTTGGCTCATGTTTTTACGGTAGTTTGTCATAGTCTTAGAGCTAGGGGTGGGAGATTGTTGTTTCCGGATGACGATCTGGGAACGATAAAGTGAGTGTCTACCATCATCAAGCCAGTAACTTAGGATCTTCAAGTCCTACTATTGCGGGATACCCTTGGGTCTTCAAAATTCTACTATTAGGGGGTACTCTTGGGTCCTTAAGTCCTACTATTCGGGGTTCCCTTGGGTCCTCAAGTCCTACTATTGGGGGTACCCGTTAGGCCTTCAAGTCCTACTATTGGGGAGTACCCTTGGATCCTCAAGTCCAACTATTAGGGGGTACTCTTGGGTTCTCAAGTGGCACGAGATGGGGATGCCTTCTGGTTCACAAGTGCTGCTATAGCGGCGTACTCTTGGGTACTGATGTGACACTCTAAGATGTATCCTTGGATTCTGAAAGACCACTATGCGGAAGTATGCTTGGGTAACGAAGTGCTTCGGGAAGAGTCGTCTTTTAGGTGCGTGGTCCTGTAGTTATCGGCGCATTGTGTACGATATTATTGGAAGTGTTGGTACGTTGTTGATGACGGGATATTTGTTCGTAGGAGACCATCGGTGTCGGTGGTCTTCTGGTTGTTACGCGATTACTGGGCCGAATGTTTTAGTGCGATCTCTGAAAGTGATGGGTATAGGTACAAACGCAAAGCACGATAGTAAGGAAAGATGCGGTAGATGTTGGTGGTTATTAAGAGTAGTGGGTCGGATTACAGGAACGCTTTAAAGGGCTATCATTTTAAAATCCGGAAGTGCTTATGAGTCATCGATAGTTCGTTTACAGTTTGGGTGAAGTTTTATAGTATAAAGGAGCTGGAACTCAGTAATATGCTGCCAGATGAAATACTGGTCCTATTTAGAAGGGTATCGAAGAACCGTTGTTTATGTCCCAAATGGTAATTACACTGTCAAAATAGTTTTTGGTTGGAATTCATTTTTGCAGATATCTCTGAGGGCCAAGCCTGGATATGTAACTGAAGCCAAAACCTGAGGAAATAATTTACAAGACATCAATAGTCCTAGTTTCGCACTGATTTACGAACATTACTTTCTTTTGAACTCAAACAATGTTTTTTCTACTAAAACTGATCTTTATGATTCAAAAGGAAAGTAAAATTGGCTGACAAGTATGGCAGTTGAGATAAAAGCGATTCATCGGGAATCAAGTTTTAAGTTACAAATGGTATGATATGATCAGAAAAATAATATCGAACCAGATATTTGAATAAAAAATCTCGCTGGAACACGCGTACAAAACTGTCACTATTATCCACTGTAAAAATCATTATGCGTAAGTTTCACCCAAGTAGAACACTTTTCGAATACATCTACAGAGAAGCCTTTGAATGTCTAGGACCTTCCTACAGGTCTCTACAAAAAAACACTCTGTATGAAATAAAACGTTTTTCAACGAACCCAAACCGGATTTCAGAGTGTTCAGGTCACAATCTGTTTTTTTGAGGCCTTCGAAGACTGCTTCGCGTCTTTCTTACGGTCTTACCCACTGCAAATAAAAGACATCAGCTTTGAAAACAGCACCTTCAGCTCTATTGAACTCTAAAGTTCTCCAACAAAAAGGTGATGGAAATTCTTCATCCACTCGGGAAGGTGACATGGAGTATGAAAGGTCCAGTTGAGCTATTATAGAAAATAAACTAATGAAGAATAATCAAATGGGTCATTGTTGATCCTGAGACACAAAGTGTAGTTTCGCTATCATGAAACACTTGGTCCACGATATAACACATCTTCTACATGGCACATTCCGAATGTTACATGTTGTTTTCTCTTTTTTTTTCTTTATAATTCTTCATCACGAATATGCTTAAAGCGTTCTGAAACTATATCTATCAAAAACAGATGCTATAATACTAGTATCCACATGCAGTAAAAACCGTTAGAAAACTTTGAATGCGTTTAGAAGTAAAGAAAAATATGAGGAAGTACCAAGAGGAATCAAGAACTATGAGCATAAACAAAATCGAACGAGAACGTACCATCAAGTACAAAAGCACGTTTAATCCTCCTTGCTCTCAATAATAGGAAATCGTTTTCGTCAACCGAAGAAACGCGGATTCTGAGAAACTACAGCTACTTATTGACAGCTTGTACGATTCATTTCCAAGCATCATTACTATGCGAAACACGATTCCCTTCCTCACGCAAAATCGAAGCGACTTCCTGTTTCGTCTTTTTCATTCTTGCTTGCCAGTCAGCTGAAAGTGTTGAGCCAGAAAATCACTTTCACACAGTCTAAAATTGTCAGAAGACATCACTCTCATTACTGCGATCACTATAAATAACCTCCTCTGTTTGGCTCTGGAAACCAACCGTCTAACCTGAGCCGCGCTGTCAAAGCAACTATCCTCCGGTGCTATCAGTTATACCGCAACATTCACCACGAGCTAGACACAATTACTCAGTACAGACTCACGACACATATCCAGTAAAAATGTCTCGAAGAGTACCAATTGCTGGATCACTTCCACTATCCTGTCAACATACGCCCAATGTGGTGCCCTCAGACTCCCCCAACAGTACTTTGCAGTAGTAATCGAGCAGCTACCAGTTCCCCTACGCATTTAGTAGAAATTGATCATCTTAGGGAATCGAATGGTACCGATTGAGGACCCCAGGCTGATGCGCAATAGTATTTCAGGACTCAAGGTATTCCACTACGGTAGGACTTCAGGAGCCACGAGTACCCTAACAGTAGCGCTTGAGAACCCAAGGGTACCCTTCTATAGTAGGACTTGAGGGCCCAACGGTACCCCCGAATAATGGGACTTGAGGACTCAGGGTACCCCCGAATAATAGGAATTAAGGACCCAAGCGTGCCCTCGAATAATCGGATTTTAAGACCCAAGGCTATGGTTTGGTGAAGAGAGGCACATACCTGACTGTTACTCCTAATCTCGGGTAACTGGTAACGTGACGGTAACTTTCCACTCATAGTTGGAAGTTCTTCATAAAAAAAAGTTATTTGTTATTTTTTTGTTATTTATAACAAATAACAAAAAAAGATATTGTTATTAATAACGATAACAATACATTCACACCTCTAATACAGGAATCTCAATCCGAACCCGAACCCGAACCCCGAACCGTTCGGTTCGAACTCCTGACTCGAGTTCGGATTCGGCGCATGCCTACCTGTGGTACTCGCCATACCAAATTGTTATAGAGAGATGACGCCTCATGATACTTTAAATTGCATTGCCTACTGATATCAGACAAAAAAAACTCATAAAAAGCGTTCTTTTATATCAAAGTCCCTATCATAACATTTATCCTTGTATTCGCGTATTTGATAAGAAAATGTTTCTTGAGAAATGTAAAAAACTGTCATCAGTGTCGTTGTCAAAACAAGTCATCAAGCAACATGATATATTGATAGTATCAACTAATGCACAACCAGCGACATTAACTGCAAAAGGGATGAGGAGGAAGAATAAGATGAATTATTGCCAGTTTTGATGCATAATCTACTTATTCACCTAGTCTGGAGAAAAACTGATGAATGCAGAAAGACACAAAGATTTCTCCATCATCACGATATATATATATATATTTTTTTTTTTAACGAAAAAGTATGTATATGTGTAGAAGAAAAATATATTTTTTAAAGAACATAGAAAAAAATATTTTTATGGCAAAAAGGTATATATATGTGTAGAAGAGGTATATTTTTATACAATATAAATGATAAGAGTTATTTTCTAACGAGTATTTTGAAAAGAAAAATTCTTATAATAAGAAAGTATACATATATCAATATATATATGTGTAGAAGAGATATATTTTTATAGAACATGAATGATAGGAGTTAGATTGTAGTAAAAGTCAGAGATAGTATATTTGTTTTTTAGTTAACATTCTGTGGTTTGTAGTTAACAACCTGTATACTTAATAATACCAAGGTGAATAAATATTCATCCGACAATGTTATGAATCAAGAGAAAAGTATCTGCTGTTTTTTCTTGTATTCTTTTCTATTTTGTATCTATTTCGTATTCCTGTACTCCTGTTCTTAACGGTATAGATGGAGTCGCTGACTTGGTTCGTTGCTTCATTCAAGTGAAAAAATTGTTTCTTTAGAATATTTCTTTTCTTTTCGTTTCTGTTTTGTCTATTATCTTTTTTTGTTTTTTCTATCATATTTTTCTACTGTGATAAAAGGTTGATAACGTTCTTCAGTGGTTTTTTGTGTACGAGAATTTTGCTCACGAGAGTTTTGCTCAAATTATCTTTGAGACGATGTGCATATGTTATCGGAATGACTTCTATAGGTGTCGCTTCGAAAATCTCATGCCATATTTGATGAAATTTTGTGGCAAATTGAGCTAGTGATGGACTATATGTAAAGTGAACTAGAATGTCTCTGTTGACATCTATTCCGTTTTTTTTGGTTTTTTATTCCATTGTGCGTCTAGAACTTTATCACGAATTGCTTTGTGTTAATCATTTAGTAATAATTCAGGTCCAGTTTTTCCTATAAGAGTTTCATAGAAAGGATTTATATGTTTATCGATAAACTTCGGTGGATATTTGTTTAGTAATAAGATGATTCCGATTTTTTGGATTTCTTCTTTTAAGTCTTCAATATGCGAGTTGCTCTGAGCATTGCTGAGAACGGAATATATTTAAAAATGTGTAACGGATGTGAGGAATGAAATGGAAGTATGTATGGTTGTGCAGCAAGTTTTCGATAGACTTTTGTTCGAAAAATGGGTACCTCGACACTTATTCTGATATCTAGATAATCGATCGATTGGTCTGTTTCAAATGTTAGCTGTATATTAGGATCTTTCTTTCCTAAATCGATGAGTATATTGTTCATTTCTTCTACTGTCTTTTGAGTTGTTAAGAATACATCATCTCGAAATCTACGATATAGTTCCTTTTCTTTTTCTTGTTGTTCAACAAGAGATTTTTCCCATGTTTTTATATACACGTCAGCTAGAACTTGGGGTGTGTGGGTGTGGGTGTGTGTGTCGACGTTGGCGTAAGTGAACTGAGGACTGATACTCACACCCACACCCACACCCACACACCCTATATGATAGCATAGTATTGTGCTTATGTAGAATTCTTGTCCTTTAATTTGAATACCGAATAAAATTTATTAAATATGATTTCGTCGTTGATGACAGAAAACAAATTTTGTATTTAGAATTGGCCTATAAATACTGATTGAGCAGCAATCATAATCACAAAAATGATTAATATTCTGTCTAGTTGAACTTTGCTTGCACTTATAGCAGTAAATATTGTATTTCTTGATCATGTCAAATGCACTGTCAATTAGAACGGAAATGCTTGGGCCCTATCGTGTAATTTCCCTGGCAGTGATGTGTCTGACGCAGAGATGTCCATCGCGGCTGAAAATCTGCCGCTGCCGCGCCGCGGCCTTAGAAAAAAAAAGCTGCCGCACCGCTGCCGCGCCGCGGCGGTTTATAAAAAAATGTTGCCGCGACGCTGCCGCACCGCGATGACTTATAAAAGAAACGCTGCCGCGCCGCTGCCGCGATGAATTATAAAATAAACGTGCCGCCACCGCGCCGCTGCCGCGACGATTTTCAAAAAAGTGTTTCTAATTTCACTGCTGTGACTATATTTGACCAGAGATATGGGTACTAGTCCATCAGATTTATTCAATATCAGGGCGTTTCATTTGTAAATCGTGAAATTCTATTAAATTCATACAGTTTTTCAATGTCCTCCAAAAAAATCCTGCCGCTGCCGCGATGGTTTTTTAAAAAACCTGCCGCTACCGCGCCGCTGCCGCGATGACTTTTAAAAAAATCTGCCGCGGTGATTTTTTTTAAAAACCTGCCGCTGCCGCGCCGCCACCGCCACCGCGGCAGCGGCAGCGCCGCGGCAGCGCCGCGATGGACATCTCTGGTCTGACGCCCAAATTTCAGCAGAACGTTGTACTGAAAAATGTGCTCAAACTAAAGGATGCACCCATAATTACATGGACCCAATACTATGGTGGAGCCATCCAAAACCGATGGCTACTCCATGACTGATCCAGCGATGGTCTATAGTGTACTAGGTAGGAGATACTATTCTGATGATGGTGGCTACAATAGAAAGTAACCTTTTTCTTATTATTACAATTTCAAATTGGACCGCCATGCACGATTCAATACTATGAAATAATATCGATATGTTCCAGACCGCGATGATGTTCCACAAATCTTTTATTTGAATAAGCATTTCTTTGTTTTGTTGTTTTGCATTTGCAATATTTGGATATTGTCAAGAGTTTGACAAGGTTGCTCTCAATTCTTAGAAGCTCATGAATCAACCCGTGACTAAAATTTTCCGCATCTGCCATTATTGACAATACTGTGAGTTCCTAAAAAGAAGGTGCGGATGCAGCAAACAAGCTGTAATATCTCTCACAGACTCATGACATTACTATTGGAAAGAAAGAGAAAGAAAACATTTTTCTCAAATAAGAAATTATGATATTCTTCATTCCAAAAGTTTTCTTCGAGCTGAATAGTGTTGGAAATAAAAGAAAAACTGACTTCAAATCTATGTCTTTGTTTCTCTACTGTCATAATGCTGATTCGAGCATTCAGCCTGTCGTTATCATTTTGAAAACTGAATTAACATCAATAAAAACAGAAAAAAATATGTTCAAATATATAGAAATATAATTGATTTACATGTACTTAGGTTTATCAGACGCCAATACCGGATGGGTTAGCGTATGGAAAGATAATTTCAATAAGAACGGTGGAGTCGATCTTGATAAATTGGACTTTGATGTCAGTGGCGATGGTTCGAGTAAATATTTTCTTTTTTTTGTTATGCACGTGATGAACTATTTCCAAATAGTTCCAACAGTGGTCGTCTGATTGTTGAGGCACGCCGGGTAAAAGTAGAGCAAGATATTGTATTGAATCTATTTTGTATCTATATGTCTTTTCTCAGGAAAACATGAAAAATTCTCAGTATACTTCAACTCGTCTCAAGCGCAAGGCCTCATGGACATATAGCCAGCTCTTTGGATGGTGACTATTTACGGGAATTTCTTTTTACTTAATTTATATAAAATACATAATAGTTGCCGGCAAAACAAACATACAGTGATAATTATTGGCCAGATAATGGTGAGATTGATTTAATGAAACAAGTTGGTTATGATCCATAGAGTATTCATTCACTTGTCACATACAGGCGTATAATCATCAGAAAGACAATCAACCAACTAATGCCATAATTGTTGATGGTGCTGTTTCAAGTTTTAAAATTTATACACTCGATTGAAATGTAGATAAAATTGAAATGTTCATTGATGATGAAACAAATCCATTTGCTAATCGTATCTTAGTTTAGGATAAGCAAGGCAATTGGAAATGATGGTAAGATATCAATATCCGCGATGGAAATATTCGAAATAAATAAAATTTTTAGGCCATTCGATAAACCATTCTTTGTTCTTATCAACATTGCTGTGGGTGGTATTTGGTGAGTATATCAGAATTGAATATGAAAATTTCGAATACTCTGCTATAATTGTTATTACATACTGCACATATATATATATATACGAAAAAAGGGAAAGTTAATTTCTTCTGAATTTATGAAAAACGAGAGCTCTTCAAAATACTACTTGCAATTGATCATATCATTGATTTTTTTTTTGAACAGATTGTTCCAATCTAATTGCTAAAAATAAAATATGATTATTCTAGAGATGACAATGAGAAAGAACTAAATGTTTGAATGATGACATTACTAGAGAGCAATCAATCATTCATTAGGTCATACGGTTTTCAACAGAAATAAATTGTCGGTGACTTCTGAAATAAACGAAGAAGAGACATATCTCACAAGATTTCCAAACATATTCTTTTCTTCTTCAGGAGTGATGCACAAGATATTGATAACAATATTTTTCCTCGTCGAATGGAAATTGATTGAGTGCGTTTTTATCAGCAACGTTAAACGTCTGAACACAGATATAGACTTCACTCTATTCTATGCGTTTTTTATGATGACTTTAAAAAAAGAAAGAAAGAAACATTGAATAATCAATATCATTTATTCCTTTATTTCCTAATATCAGTTGCATGTGTTCTTATTCATTAATCAATCATGTATGTTCTTGACAGTATGATATGTTCAATTCGACTGTAAGACTTCGACTGTTCATCAAATGCCGTGTGTCAAGGCATTGTAAACAATGGATTTATTTACTAGTGTTTAGGTATGACATAAGATAGCATCGATTCTGATAAGATGGTGTTGTCGATGAATGCTACACAGAACGATTCAATTTGAAGTGAAAAATTCTTACTGTTAGTTCACTTTATCTCTTTTTTTTCCAGATTACGAAGTATTTTACTGATATAGTACACATATGTCCACTGTCATCTTATATAACAAATAAAATATCCATTTCCCATCACATCAATACTATATGTCAAAAACTTTTTTCTCCTTATTTTCTAATGGAACAAAAAATGATTGAAGTATCCTTGTTCATATGTTTTTACAAGTACGCGTATTCATCATTTCTTTTTTCTCTTGATTAACACAAGAGAAAGACAAAAAAAATCTACAATCATGCGATTAGGTAGTTGTCTTTTTTTTTCTTGTGTTCTCTTTTCATGTCTCATAATGATTCATCCTTCTTATGTTTCTCTTTAAGAAGAAATAGACATTTTCTTTGAATATAGAGGATTTTTGCTTCAGTGGCACATGTCATTTGATCGATAATATGTTGGTAGTATGACCGGCTATGTCTAATGACTATTTCAAGCATTAGTCATAGAAGAAATTTTAGAAGAAAATCACAGTATTTAGTAAAGCAGTTGTAATAATAATAGAAATATGCTTTATTATTTTAACCTTCAATCACTTATTTTGGCTCGATGTTAGTATTGAAAATTTATACAAGGTGACTCGAAAGTACGGAAACACAGAGATTTTTTGATTTCTTCGTCATCGTTGATTAATTAAGAATCATATTTTCATCACATATTTCAAGTGATACTAGTAAAACATGTAACATATGATCCATCTTTGGGTGCAATACGTAATTCAAAAGTATACATAGAACTTTCACTGCTTGTCACAGATTGGAATAAATCAAAGAAAAACTATGGAACTCGAACTACATAAAATTTCTCTACAGTCACAGACGAGCAATAAGATTTCCTAAGTTCTTTTGGAGCTAACAGTTGATAGACACATATTTCATATGAACTAGCATATAATGTAATATAAAGTTTTTAAAAATTTAATGTAATATATATTTAAAATTTTAAACAAATGAAGTGAAACAATGTAAGATTTATTTGCTTATTAAAGAAGATCAACATTACTAACGAAAAGATCGAAATGCTTTATTATTTAAATCATTTTTGATATGATTAATCTGCAATGAGTTTCTTAATACATAAAACTGAGTACAACATCAATTAGTTTATGACAATAAATACAACAACACCAACAAACACTTAGCCAATTGTGGTTTCTAGCAATGTAAACAGAAGAACGTCGAATGTGTTTTTGTTTGATGTTGTATAAGACAAAATTATTTGAAAATCAATCATTTCCGAAAAATATTTGAAGAGTACATAAAAACTATGTTCCGTTTCGATGTATTATTAATTTTGATATGTTCTGTACATGAAGAGATTTCAGATCTATAATTTAAGTACACGAATTAAATGATCATCTTCTCATATTACAATATTCAGAATTTCAAAATAATTCAAAATTTCTATATATTGTAGAAGAGTTTGATTTGAAGAATCTACCAGGATCTAATCACTGTTAACAAGGATTTATGTATACAAAAATCTGCACTTCCACACAAAAATCGTATGTGCACTGTAAAACTTCGACTTGAAACTTATGTTCATTATTTCTGAAGAAAATAATAGTAAGTTTTACAAAGAAAAGCAGAGGTTATATTCTATATTTATGAAATTAAGATCAATTGACCTCGGACCGATACTTTCTATCAAGGTTCACTGAAGTCTATTCGTAGTAGAAAATACCAGACAAAAAACCTTCGAAAAATTTTTTTCACCATAGTCGACATGATTATCGAACAGATCGATTTCCGTCTATGTTTATTAGCCATCATTTAGATTCAATATCAGAATTTATATAAATTATATTACATTCTCTGTTTATCTCTTTCTATCTGCATCAAACATTCTATTGCATTTCAATCACATGACTATGAAAAATCAAAGTATCAATTCTTTTCGATGATTGTCATTATAATATTTTTGTTGATTTATGTATTACCTTGAAATTCAAACATTGTCTATATATTTGAAACATACAAATATTTCGATTATGTGCTTCCATGTTGTTTGATAGCAAAAAGAGTTTTTTTTTTACAAAAGCAAGATTTTTCTATCCTTTTCAAGTCAACATTTTTGAATTAAAGTCTTTCTTTTTTTTTGCACTATAAAAAAAAAGATGATCATCCAATTGTTTCTTTTTTTTTCGTCTCTATATTATCATTAATATCATTGTATAAAATCATTTGATCATTATGTGCTATTCGCAATAAGACAGACAAACAACATATACATATCAGATCTTTTTATATATAAATGCATTTGTCCCATTATACATTAACACGACATTAAGCGACTGTCTTTTTTTTCGCATAGTCAAGAGATATATACATCAGATTGTACGACATTACTGTCTCCTTTACCTTCTATCTTATGAATATAGATGATATTATTGTATTTAAGAAATCAAACAAAAAATTTTTCTTTCTAGATTCATCTAATATGCCAAGTTGGAAAATAAATTGTTTGAAAAGTGAAGATGGAGCAATTGTATCATCAACACTAGGTAAAATATAATTGTGATTGAGTATTAAATTTTAATTACGAGTACCTTTCTAGAGAATGATTCATTAGAAAATTTTCAAATTTTTAGAACAGATAGATTTTGATGAGTGAAACAAAAGTTGTCATAGACTCAAAGCTATCTTCTATGACATACTAGAATTACAATGGTGAAAAATGTCTATTTCGTTTCTTCGATATGCTATGCTTGATTTGATTGAGAATATTTTTTTTTACAGACACTAGATACTGTTAGGAATAGGTAAGATACCATGTCAGAGTATACAATGATACGATATGCAAAGAATAATTATGTTAATGATAGAAACGACTTAGTCGATCATCGATCTTATTCATTGCTCATCTAACAATCTATTAACCTTATTATTAACTGAGTAATTAACATTGAATTTTCAAAAGAACAATTTATTGATTGATTGTAAAAAATATATTTATACTCTTTTATTATTTATAGAACCTTCGAATACGTCAGCTATGTCTGTTGATCTTCACAATTTATCTTCATCAATAATTTATCATTCATCGATGTGTAAGATTCTTTTTTTTCTTTATAAATCTAAAAAAAAGCTATTGATAATATGATAGTATATGAATTGATAAGAAATAACTGAAATAGTTATATAGAATAGGATATAACGACTCAAATGTTAAAATAGTCTGTTTAATAGGCTATTGGCGTCTTGTCTTAATTCTTCTTTTTTTTTTGTATCGCATAAGGAAATAATATGTATCTTTCTTTCGATATATCGTCTCTGTAATTAGACTGCATAGTACTGAATAATTTATTTTTGTTCAGCTACTCGCCATTATTTTTTCTGCACACGTTATATACATATTTACTACAAAAGATAGATCAAATAAAATGGAAGACATTGTAATGATGGTATTACTAGCACATGTGCCAGTAGTTTGTTCTACGAGTACTATTGACCTTCTAGTACATACGATGAATAGTATGACTTCCTTATTGGAATTTATGAGTCTCATAAGACATAATCTTGATTTATAGATAGATGAAACTTATTACATAGATTAAAGTATATGAAAGTAATGAAGCAATGAGTTGGACTCATCGATTATCAGCACTTGAGTCCTCCTCATCATCATTATTACCTAGAATGATGTCAACTACAAAAAATTTATCTCTATTCGAAAGACGTTTAGCTAAATATCGTTCATTATCATCTTTTTGGTTTCGTACATGTACATCATCTAAACGACATTCTATGATTGATAATAAAAATACAATGATTATTTCAATTAATAATTTCGGTAAGTTAGAAATATAATATTCTTTCATCATTATAATTATCAATAAAGAAAAGAGATTGAATAGCTTAATAGGTTTTATTATATGATTTTTTATGTTGCTAAGCGCCATGATCAATCTTTCATTGTCATCTATAATAATCTTGTTTATGATAATAGACAAGTGTCAAAAGTAATAAGGTATCAAGTGATATGAATCATAGGCTAATAAGTTCGAATTTTTTTCACAATACAATTTAACTTTATACAAGTACTGCTATTTATAGAATTGTAGTCATAAGTATGATTTTAATCTTATCTAAAGCAATTTCTATTTTTGTTCTTATGTTATTTATAAATGATTTTATCCTTCAATATGTGTTTATAAAGACTTGAGGTGTTAGTAGAAGAAAAAAAAAAAAAGTGTTATAATTTGTTTCTGTTACTTTTATAATCGATAACATATACATATATATATATAAGTAAGAGACACTTGTCATTGTCATTATGAATGACAAAATCAATATTTTTATTCATTCCAATTAGCTGTCGAACTAAGATGCAATCATTGTCTTGATGACTATTTCACTGATCAATTACGATTGTCGAAGGACTGTCATATAAAGTGAAAAGAAAAAGATGTAACTTTATCGACTTCTTTCTCTTTTTATTTGATTCATTTTATATTGATAAACATACTCTAAATAGAGAGATGGTGTTGATAATGACCTTTACTCAGACTTTTAGTTCTTCTTCGTTATGCTCAGTGAACATTAAAATCGATCAATCGATCAATATCAAACATAAAGAATCAAATACATGAATATTTTCATTTCTATCATTATCGTCTCATATATATCAAATGGTACTTCAATTGACAATGTTTTGTGGTTCAACAAAAAAATCCAAAAAAAAAATTGAGTTAAGAATGCAACGTAAAAAAATAGACTCAAATTTAAAAGGTAAGTTGATTAGTATTGTTCAAATGTTGACAAATTAATAAGACAATTATATTTTTAAGTACATAGATGTAACATCGATATAGTTTCATATTACTTAGTTACATCAAATAAATTTAGAATGAACCTTCTTTTTTCTTTTTTTTTCTTTTACAGATGATTAAGTAATAGGTTATATTTTTAGAAATAATATTTGAAGAGTTTTGAATGCATTATTTACATTTACAAAAGAAGAATAAATGTGAACGTAAGAAGCCAACCTCTTTTAGAAGGTTAATATAATGATGCTTATAAAGAAGAAAAAACTGAAGACAAATAATATATATATATATATTGTTCTCAGATTAATTAACAAAATAAGTAGAAAGACATGATGACAGACAAAAAAAAGAAATCACCTTGACAATTTTGTAATAGTAATTCTGCAATCGATTGATCATTGCACGATGTAATGACTTTACTTTGTATGTATATGCCATACACTCGAAAGATCAACTTTTTCTTTTTTTTTTTTCTTTTCTCGATCTGCATTCCGTTGCATATGTACAAACATATTTTGTTGTATGTAGATGATGATGGTAATACTTTATAATGTGGTATATTGCAGAAAGGCATAGCATGTTGTGCGAATAAGTAACAGGGTATTATCGAACACAGTAGTATATGTATGTAACTAACGAGTTCAAAGGCAAATGAGAGGAAGAGCGAGAAAGAAAAATGGAAGGGTAAAAGAAAACACTCAATGTTAACAAAGAAACACAAGAGAAGAGGAGGAGAAGGTGCAAGAGAGAGAATGAGTGAAGTGACACTTGTCCTCTTCTTTGTCCTATAACCATGAATTGAACCCGCCTACTACCATTCAATGCATTGCACCTTTTTACATACTCAAAATAAAGAAGTGGGGATGAGCTGTGAAAACGGCAGTTCGTTATGGGATTTAAAACGAGCTATAGCCATGTGTAAATGGGTTGCATCTAGTCCAATATCTTCTTCACGTGGTATTAAATTTTAATATTTATCTTTGAAATTTGTAATTCTTATCTTGTTATTTGGGTTTTTTGTTTTTTCGTTTAAGCTATTAAAGGTCGAACAACAATTGAATTAACAAAAAAAGATGGTTATCCACTTGGTTTAACTATATCAGGTGGTATTGATAAAGCTGGTAAACCACGTGTAGCACAACTTAAACCAGGTTCAATTGCACAAAAATCTGATATGTTAGAAATTGGTGATATTTTAATTGGTATTAATGGTATTAAAACAGCTGGTCTTAAACATGAACAAGTTATTGATTTAATTAAACAAGTCGGAGATCAATTAACATTAGATATTGAATATGATTTACCTAAATGGCGTATGTATATATAATAATAATGATTCTTTTTTTTTTTTTTTGTTTTTATTTCAATATGAATATAACTTATTTTCTTTTGTTTTTTATTTGAAGCTATACATGCAATTAATACAGTACATACAAAAACTATACAAATTCAATTAGAAAAAGAAGGACAAAGTTATGGATTTATTTTACGTGGTGGAGATTCAGATGACAAGGCTAAAACACGTCCACTTATTATTACAAAGATACGACCACAAGGACCAGCTGATAGGTAAAAAGAAAAAAAAAATTGTTCTTTTCTTTGTGTAATATACCTATATTTAACAAATAGAACATATAAGTTTTTCTTTTTTTTGATTTGTTAATAGAGAAGGAACACTTAAAATTGGTGATCGAGTTTTAGCTATAAATGGAATTAATGTTAGTGGAGCAACATTACAAGATGCAAATAAACTTATGAGACAATGTCGTGGTACAACATTATTTCTTATTGAATATGATGTTGCTATTGTTGGTAAGAGTTATTTAAATATATAGATCTTAATTAAGTTTAGATAGAGTTAGTTAAATTCTTAATTGTAAAAAATTGATCAGAAATTTAATTATAGAAGTTATTGTATGTATTCAAATTTTGTAATATGATTAATGACACATCTAGTTGAGATCTTCTATAAAGAAAAACAATATGTTTAGTATTTGAAAGAAAAAGAAAGAATATCTGTGCCTTTCGATATGGAGAGTGCTGCCTACCGGCAAATTTAGTCATGCGGTATATCCTTTAAGACTAAAAATGAATAATTGCCAAGTATATCTTAAGTGTTAAAAGTCGTGAGTTAAGATGCTCTTTTTGTATAAAGATTTGAAAAATTTTTCTTAGTTATCGTTCGAGAAAAACTCAAATCTAAGTTTTTTATTTATATGTTTCAGCTTGTAAATGAAAAGCTATCCTATCAAATGCATTATTTGAAGTTATTTTTTGTCTTTCGACAAAACATATCAATATTCAATTTCAAAAATTTGACAATTGTTTTATGTTAAAAGAACAAATGACTGACACCAGCCATTTTCACCAGTTTTGAAAAGGAACTTGTAGAGTTAATCAAAAACCTGTTGGCTCACTATTAAAAATAAGTGTTTTCAAGCAGATCGAACTGAACGAGCATGTTCACCGGAGACGTCAGCGTTCGAGTTCTATGGAAACTAATTTTTTGAACTTTCCAAAGATTAGTTCACTATTCTCGAGCAAAATCTAAGACAATTTTTCTAAATCAATATTCAAAAAGAGTACAACACTTTGGTTCTAACTCATCGTTTTTAATAAGTTCTAGCGCGTCAAAAGTGAACAAACATCTTGCTTAAAAACTTCTCAATTATCCGTAACCAGTTGTCTGATACAAAGTTCTTGAGCTCCTCATACATACGAATTAGCTACAGAAGAAGATGTATTTCAAACCATAGTCAGCATGCTATTAGATGAATGATCCAAGGCAATTAACCCATTAGTGACTAGTCCAAGGTCATTTCATAGCTCGTAGTACCGAGGCTCAAACAACGCAGCTACTACAGTTCGTTAGATCTGAAACTAATCAGTTGGACTCTCTTAGCTACTCAACCATACCTACTTCAGTATTTGAAGCTGTTTCTTTTGTCAAAACAAACAATACTTTGATAAGATTAGATTCAAATCGCCATTTTTAGTCTGTATATTAGAAAAGAGTTTAATATGATTGTAAATGTATAGCACAATGGAAATATTCCTTATACTACTTAATAGAATCAATACACTAACTTAAAAAGAAATAAAAAAAATGCTTTTTCAAATCGTCTCTGATCGTATTTCACACCCATCATTATGATTAAAAGGACGAAACTTTTAAGTATCGTACACTTGATTATATATTATTTTCTCACAAAAATGTTTTCTATATATAGATAGTGTTAAACGTGCAGCAGGTCCACTTTTAATTGAAATTGAAAAATCTTTTGGATCAACAATTGGTATTAATTTAGCACAAAAATGGACTCGAAATAATCATTCAGTTATTATTATTGATAATGTTAAACCAGCAAGTATTGCTGATCGGTAAGATTTATTTTGAAAAGAGATCTATATATATATTTATTCAAATAATAATCTAGATGTGGTGCATTACATTGTGGTGATCAAATAAATGCAATTGATGAAAAATCATTTCTTGATATAACATTAGTTGAAGCTAATACTATTCTTCAATCATGTACAGGTGATTTTTGTCGTATTGAAGTAACACCAGCAAGTGCATTAACATCATTAAATATGATTATTGATCAACCACAAAATCGAGGTTTAAAAACAGAAAAAAATTATTTTGTTTAATGCTGTTTTTCATTCTCTTTCAGTTACAATGAATGATAATAATCATCAAATATGTTATCGTTCATCAATGCAAACGAATGGTTGGACAATGAGAAATAATTATCAAAATCATAATCGAAAATCACTTAATAAAACACGACATAATTCAATGAGTAAGATATATTGTTTTTCTTATTTATTCTTTTTTGTTGTTTTGAAAAAAAAACTTTTGAGTTTAACATGCATGAAATACAACAACAACAAAAACAAAAAAAAATGTTTCTTTTTTTTGAATGAAAAACTTATCTATAGGTTTTAAATCATTGGATAACTTATCAAACAAAATTTCACCATGGATTATTAAAACTTATAATCTTCTTGAGTTAGGTAAATTATAAAAGAGCTTACAGAAAACAATATATGTAATGATCAATTTTGCTTTCTCGTTCGCATTATGCATGTTTTTTTTTTTTTTAATTCGAACGAGAGAAGCTTCTTTATTCTTTTGCATAATCATTTATATCTGCTTATTATATATTGAATGTAAATATATATATTTTTTTAATCTATTGATGCTTTATTATTTTTTTTCTTACTTTACTAAATATTTCTATTGAATAAAATTAAATTTTAATAAGAAATATGTTTTATTTTTCTTTTTTTTCAATCATAGGCTCACTTAATTCATCGTATCAAACAGTTTTGGGTAATCAAATGTGTCATACAGAAATTATGGAATGTATACTTCAATTTGATTCATTATCTTCAAATAGACTTTCAACAGATGGAGAAACAATTAGTTGTTTTGGTTTTACAATACAAGGTGTTTCATTTGTCTCAGATGTACTTATGCAATCACCTATTATTGGATATTTAGAACCAGGTGGTATTGCTGAAAGGTATTGAAAAAAAAACAACAATAAAAATTATTTAAATATCCTCAATACATTTCAGTATAGGATGAAAACGAATAGAGAGAGAGAGTTTTTCTGCATTTATAGAGATACAGTGAGTATTCTGTATGATAGTCAATGATTTTGCACATTTTTGCTATTATTCAGGATAGCAATTTCAGATTGTGCTGACTTAGGTTCTTTGTTTAAAATATTAAAACCGTTTGAACTGTAAATCATTTTATTGATAATATCTATTATATTAATACTGGAGTAAAACATTGATAGATGTTATTCGAATAGTTTAACAAAGATTTCTTTTATCATTTTGCGAAGACACGATTACAAACTCCATTTCGCGAAAAAGAACGTAGATTTATTTACATTTATGCACTTTGACTTGATTTTGTTCATTAGCCCGAAGTGTTGAGTGTGTGTCATTAGTAGATGCTTAACCTATTAGTATGACTTCATGACTGCTGGCAGTCCAGGAGAACGTTATTCATTTCTTTTCTCCAATCATAGAATCCTATAAATGTCTATGATATCTCCAACAGGCAAAAAACAATATGAAATGTTTATTTTCTATAAATGTGTAGTATAGTTTCATTCATTTAGTTGAATCATCACTTTTCATAATAATAATAGAAAAAGATCAAGATTTTCTTTCTTAGTAGAATTTTATTCGTTATTTTTGAAAAAAATTAATCAAAATAAAATATTCTTTTGATTTAGATCAGGTGTTCTTCAACCAGGTGATCGTATTCTTGCGATAAATGGACAATTATTAGAAGGTATGACATTAGAAGATGCTCGATCAATAATTAAAAGATCAAATCATCAAATTCATCTTGAAGTTGAATTTGATGTTGCTGGTATGTTAATTATTTCTTGTCCAATGATTGTATTTTTGTTTTTTGTTCTTTCTATTATTCATCAATTAGATTTTGTTATGCTTTCATCAGGAGTTTGTGAAGTAAAACTTTTAAGAAAAAATCTTGATCTTGGTTTATCTGTAACATGTATATAATTATTTTTTTGATTATATCTTGAATTAAGTTTTTTTCTTTTTCTATTGAAAAGATTCTCGTTCATCTCAAATTGATGAAATTCCAATTATAAGTGATGTTAAACGTGGTAGTGTAGCTTATCGTTGTGGAATGATTCAAGCAGGTGATCATCTTCTATCTATTGATATGCATTCATTACGTGGAAAAAGTTTAAATGATATTTCATTATTATTAAAAAATTGTGATGATATTGTACGATTAAGAATAAAAAAAGATGATATATATTCACAAGATAATCTTTGTGAAAATGTTGTTGTATATAAAGTACAATTACATCGACAAGGGTAAATAAAAAAAAAGAAAGAAGATATAATCATAAATATTTTTTTTTTAGTGGTCCACTTGGTTTAACAATAGCAGGTAGTGAAGATGTATTTGAACCAATTATTGTTTCGGATTTATGTGAAGGTGGATTAGCTGATAAGTAAGTTTCATAGATGATTCAATAAGGTTTATGTTTAATTTTTTCCGTTGTTATAAGTGTTAGAAAGAATTCAAATAGTGATTCGAATCGAGTCAACTGTGTAACACAATGTAACTACTCTTGCTAATCAAAGAGAGATACTGTCTTATTCTTTTTATATTGAAAAGTCGAGTTTTCTGCGAGAGTTTTTGACTGACATACTGCAGAGAACTCGGTAGCATCTCATTTCTACCTGTTATCTATCTGGAGTCCTTGTCTTCAGATATCTAATAGAAGTTTTGATTTCCGTATATATTTTTTTCTAGAAACAATTTTTTTTTTAGTGCTTACACAACGGAAAAAAATTGATAATAAACCTTGTTGATTAATTATAGTACTTATTGTATATATTCTATTGATTTGTGAAACATGATCTGAAAAGAGTTTTGAAGTATAGGGATAAAAATTTAGATCCTCACACACAGATCGAGACAGATGTTAATATATGATCATTTATCGTATTATGAATATTGACTCGTTATGATATATGAGCTATGTTTTTATTGCATTTTTGAAGAATAAATATTCTTCGCTTTCAAAAGCTTTTTGTGAATGATTCCACGAAAAATGATAAAACTTGCAAGACAACTAGATTTCTATAAGTAGAGCAAAAGTTGTCATAGCAATCAAATAGTCAAAAGTTCCTCCATCAAAATTGTGTACTTCATTTTTTCAAACAGTGATTTTTGTTTATGACAACTAGCATCAAATTGGAATGTGTGTCTGGTTTTTTTTATCAAAAATATCATTCCTAGGACTGAAATAACCAAAAACTGACAGTGTTTAGTGGTATGACGTATTAAATAAAAATATGACATTTGAATGAGAACGATCCAAGATTGTATTAACAATGAAAAACTAAAACTTGAAAAGATTTCGATTTTCAGAGAGAGTATCGTCTTCAGTAAAAAAAATGATAAAGAAATGCATCTCCCCCCCAAAACATAGGTAGAATTAAACAAATTTCCTGTGTTTAGTTACATCGTATTTCACATTTGTGTCTCACAAGGATTGTACTATTAGATCTTTTCTTTTTCTAAAATTTAAATTAATATAGAACAAATGCAATTCATATTGGTGATCGAATATTAGCAATAAATGATGTTAGTCTACGTGGTAAAGGTCTTAATGAAGCAATTAAATTATTACAAACAAGTGGTGATGAAATAACATTAAAAATTTCTCGAATAATTCATCATCAACCAAGTATTAAAAAAAAAAAAGCTAATTATTATTGAATTCTTTTATTTATTTTTATAATCTAGAAGATTATACACCATCTGTTGATTCAGCTATGGAATCTTGGGATAGTTCACATACAGATAATAGACTTAGTGATAACAGTGAAGGAACAACAAAAGAAATTATTGTTAATGATCATCAACATTATCAAATATCTCGTTCAAATACAAATGATAGTAAGTTGAAATGAGTTGATGAAACATCTATTGTGTATAGTTGAGAATTTATGTATATTATTATGTTCTGGCTCAAAAACAAAAAACAGATGTTCCCTTTCTCCTAAGTTTTAACTCGTCCTGCCCGGAAAAGAAAATCTGGATAAAATACTTATCTACCTAATTATATGAGAGTAATAGAAGCTTGATATTGTACATAATCTATATGGTTTATACATTTGTATTCCAGGTGATTTTCTACTTAAACATCAAATGCATTCAATACCGATAACAACACTCAATGGTAATCGTCCAATGGTAATCTTTCCGTCAACATCTGGTTATCGAACATCACCCTCTAATGGTCGACTACGTGAACTATCACGACATTCGGATCATGAACGACAAAATTCATGTATTCTACATGATAAATCAATTGGAACAAATATTTATGAAACAAAATATGATAATTTTATAAGAGATCGTGTAGCCAATGATACAATAACAGTTATACTTAAACGTGATAAACGTGTACTTGATTTTGGTTTTTCAATATCTGATCGTCTTTATGGTACAGGTGTCTATATAAATAAAATTCGACCAAATGGACCAGCTGAATTAGAAGGCACACTAATACCATGCATGAGAATTTATAAAGTAATTATTTTTTGTAGAAAAATCACAAAATAAAACTAAATAAATCTTTTATTTATTTAGGTAAATAATATTGATGTAACACGTATGGAATGTAATCAAGTTGTACCATTATTATCATCATCATCTGATGATTTAATCTTAGTTGTTGGACGACGACCAGCACCAATGTTTGATGAAACAGATGAATTATTTCAAATTGATGAAAATGAAGATGAACATCAATCATCTATTATTACAGATGGATCCATCAATGAAAATCATATGTCAATTGTAAATGATAATAATATATATTCTCGTCTTTCAAATTCAAAGACGAGTATTGTATGAAATAAAATCAAAATCATTTAGCATGTTCAACTAGTCAATTACAAACAAAAACAAAAAAAAATAACAACAACAACATAAACCTATTCTCACATATGTGTAAAAATTCTTCTTAAACATATATATTTACATTTTTTAATGTGGTTTTTTTTCTTTTTTTTTTTTATTTCGATGATAAAGATGTATAAAAAAAATCATTTGTATCAAGATAATGTTCATTTTCATATGAATATGTACATTGCCATGAATAAGTTCGTTTTTGAATAGGAATATTTTGTCGTTGTTGATCAATATATTGAAAAAGTAATCTATAAAAACATTGATCACATGAAAGTGCTAAACGTTGATTATCATATAATTGTTCATGAAGATTTTTTTCATTATATAAATTTAATAAAAATGGAAAATATTCTGTTTCTAATAATTTTATTTCCCAATCAATAAAATTTATACGACAACGACATATATAACATTGTGGTCGAGGTTGACGATAATTTTTTATTTGTTTTTTATATTGATCAATTAAATTATAATAACATAATGTACATACATCGATTTGTGTTGTTGAAAGAAATTCAAATTGACTTTTATATATAGTATATAATGTACCATGAGGTTTAATTGATAAACATAAATGACATGAATCATATGGATTTTGTTTTGTTGAAGACATTAATGATGTATAATCAGATATAAAACGTGAACGAATTGATGTTAAATATGAATCTAATGAAGACATTTCATCAAATATATGAAATTCAAGAGAACTATAATGAAAAAAATAAAAGAAATGTTGAAATCTGATGTCTGTACTCTAGAGAACAAAAAAACGAAAAAGGTTTTTTTAAATAAGAAGAAAATACGTTTCCGAAAAAAATGATCACTTTCGAAAGTTTGAAAATCTAATTTTTTCCTTGTTAAAAACGAATGAAAAAAACAAAGGGTTCTAAGTAATAAATCACTTTTAACCTATAATCAGATTTAATCGATAGAACTCAATGAGTAAGTAAATACTTTAGAATAGGACGAGCTGTTGTAAATTTGTTACTGAAGTACCTATATTTTTATAAATTCGTATCTTGGAGAGACTCTATTAAAAAATTTTGAAATTATTCCTACAAACAAGCCTAATCAGAACAATGATGTAAATTAAGTTTCAGATCAAAATTCAGAAATATAATTCTACTTGAAAACTGAATCTCTGAAGAAAAAATCTACTAAAGACTTGATATTTCAGCAACAAATATCCAACAGTTCATAGAGATTTATTACTTGAAGATCTTCTGTCGTAAGATGAATCTGTAAAGAATTGGTCCTAGTAGAATATCTTTCGAGATATTTAAAATTATTTTATTCATTTTTTGATTAATTTTAAAAGTTTGAATATACAGAAAGTTATGGTCAAAATTTATGTTTTCTTCTTGAAAGAGAAAGAAATCCTTTTGTTTTTCTAGAATTTCAAAGTATCCTAGGATATAAATCAATAAAATTTTTGTTTTAAAATTTATTGATACTACTACATGAATTAACTTCTGTTTCTCTATTGTATTGAAAACTAAATGAAAATATTACTGAAGAAATGATTTACTTATTAGTAGTAGATGTAGTCGTTTTACGTAATGGTGGAGGTATTGATCTTGATTGTTGTTCTATTGATTTATCTGTATCGATAATAATCGGTTGTGAACTTGATGATGAAGGTGTATCTTCTATTGATGATTCTTTATCTAGAAAAAGAATTCAATATTAAATTGAAAAATTTTCATTCTTTCTTTTTGTTTTACCTAATGATTGTTCTTTTTCATCAATAGATTTCGATATTATTTTTGTTGGTAAACCAATATTTGTATGACATGAACCTGTTGATCGAAAAAATCCTTTGAAAAAAAAATTATTTGTTGTATGATTAAGTTCACGTTGTTTATCAAGTAATAAAGCACATAGATGACATGCTTGAACATGATGTGTATTATCATTTACTGGTAAAGCACCAGGTGCTGGTGGTAAATTACGTAAAAAATTATAACCATTTTTTTCAATTGATATTAATTGTGTTCGTCCTAAATAACCACATAAATGACATACTGTTCCATCAATAGATGTATTTGTTGATGGTGGTGGTAGGATTTGTGGACGTGTAGGTGCTAGAGATTTTCGAGCACGTTTCTATATTAAAAATAATAATAATAAGAAAAAAACGTAACATTAATTGATATATATTAGAAAAAAAAAAATAGAAATCGTTTATTTACTTGAGTACTGCTCGTTGTTGGCATTGTAATCAATCCAGATGCAGCTATGCTGTTCTTGTGAATGATAAAGAACGTCAAATGAACAACAAACAGTAGTAACACACTTCTGTTGTTGTCGTCGTTGCCCCATCTGTCTTCCGTCATTCATTGGTACGCGCGCGCGCTTCATATACATACACACAGCCGGCAATAGTTGTGCGTTTTTTGCAAACGAACGAGCGAACACGTAAGGGTGTAAGAAAGAATGATGATTTTCTTTCTTTTTTTTTCCCTCGTCTTCTTCTTCTTCTTTTCGGGCATGAGAAAGAAGAAACACCACCAGATGGGCACTATGTGTCTATTACTTTTTTTGTTCTATATGTCTTCTATTACATGCAACAGCCGGAACCTAAAAAAAAAACAGAAGACATATCTTTTGGATTTTTATCATAGATAGTTTAAAAAAAAAATAATGGCAATCATTTGTTGTCATACTATGATAAACAAATAATTATATCGATATAGAAAATAATCATAGAAAATGTTTCCTTAACCATATTTTGTTCATTTGTGATGTGTGGCATATATAATGGTTTATATTGATTGATTACATATCAGTATGGCAATTAGAGACAAAAAAACTAAACCAGTTGCTTGCTTTGTTGATGTTAGTATAAATATATAGCGTATCTGGTCTTGATCAGTCGGTTTCAAATCATTTTGATGATAATAAAAATAAGAAAGATTTTTTTTTTTAAATATAAAATGAGAACAACTTTAAATCTTTGATATACTCGGAAAGAGAACTATCGAAATAAATGATCAAAGACGTTTAATAAAAAATAAAAAAACAAAACTTAATCTACAGGATGTTTCAATAGTCATGACTCATAAAAATTTTGTGTATAACTTTACTACACTAAGCAAACTTAATCAAAAACCTCGTTTTTTTTTTATTTGAAACATAACGACGAGTCAGTTTTTATTCGTAAAGACTAATAAAAAAACACCTTTTTTCTATAATGTTGATGTACTTAGTCTTTAAGAATAAAACTAATTCTAGTCATCTCTTGTAAATAAAACAAAAAAAGGTTTCTTTATTAAGCTTGCTCAGTAGTAAAGTTATATATGCATTTGTTAAGTGATCATGAATTCTGAGATACTTTGTATGTCTGTATTCATTCTTTTTTAATTATTTGACAAGTATAAAAATGTATCTAATAGAATATTTTATATCTCCCTGGAATTGTTTTAAACAAGAGATGATTAGGTTTTTTTTTTTTCAAAATTATAATAAAGGATGTTAAATAGACTGTAAAATGAAAAATATGCGCTATTCTTTGTCAGAGCTGCAAGTCTGACCTAGTGACATGCAATGTTAACAGTTTTTTTTTTCAAAGTCTACCGGAAATGAATGTCCTTAGTCCTTTTGGAATGTTAAATGTCATTATAGGCCAAGTAATATTTTAAAAACAAATTATTGAAATAACTTCAAAATGCATTACAATATGCAGAAGAATAAATGGAAGGAAAAATCTAAGAAAAACTATAATTATAAATGCAATTTAACTTCTTTTCAGATGAAGAAAAAAAAACATGAATTAAGTAATAGAATCAATTGAAATATTTTATTTTAGCATTGCTGATGGGCTGGCAGTGAGAGTCTGTCGAATTGCATCCTGGTTCGAAAATTCCTGTCAATGACGAACCATCGAAATAGTCAATTACATTTATAAGATGATTATCATATCGTTTACCAAGATTATCTATAAAACATTGAATAATAATTGTTTTTTCTTGACATGAACAATAAATTATAAAGGATTAGAATCAACATTTACTGCAGATATAATCTTTGGTACAAAAGCTTCAAATTAATTTTGTTTTTAGTATAGTGTACCAATAAATCATCGTAAAGAATCGATCGTTTTCTTGTTAGAAAGAACAAAGATATGTGAAAGTATTTAGCAAAAACTATTTATCAACAATTGAAAAGTTCTCTGCTGGCTTTGACTAATAACGAATTTCGAAAAATAAGATTTTTTTTTTTCATCAATATAAATCATTAAAATTAGTATTCAAATTAATCATTCAAACATAAGAGTTAGTCTTGCGATGATATTCATTTTAATTTAAACATTTTTCAACGTTGTGTCATTTTCAAAGAAAGTTTTAATGACATTTACAAAAAAGTATTTCTATGTACGCAATCCTGAAAACTATGATTATAATGATCTTAGTTGACAAAATTGAATTTTGCTTAATATTGAAAATAAAGATTTTGTTTTATCGACTCAAATTAAGTGAAGAATAAAATACATATCAAATTTACTAACATTCAGACTATCGAATGAATAAAAAAAACGTTCTTTAAAAATTAATTCGATTAATAATATTCGTGTAAAATAGAAATATTTTATATTACAATCATATATCCAGAAATTATCCATTGTATAGAGACAAGAGAAAATGAATTTATTTCTCTAATTAATGTTTTTCTGGATATACGATATGATTTATTTTGAATAGAATTTCAAAAAAACTACGTCTTCATAAGAAGCATTCATTTGATGTCAATGATATTCATCAAATAAAGATTTTTAATTGTAAAATTTGAAATTCCAGGTCTTAAGACAACAATTATATTAGAATAGAAACAGTTAATCTATTTTTTTATGACTAAATAGCTAAAAGAATAAAGATGAGAAGGAAAAATTTTATTATATCCAATTTCTATTGGTTATTCATGATGACTTCCTTCATCAATTATGATTTTATTTATAATATTTCATTATTAACTCATGCCTATTATCTTTTGAATGAAAAGAATAATATAATCATCAATATCTTCTTTCAACCATACACTTCCTTTCATTCTATTATATTTCATATGGATATAATTCTTTTAGAAATATTATTTTTCATATAAAAATATATTTCGACATAGATATTTCCTAATAGAAAGTTCTATTTTTGAAATTTGTATTTTCTCATATCTTTTTTAATCTCAAATAATATTTTATAAGTATGTACTAATAGAAAAGACCATTAACTTCGCTTTAGTAGTAGGAAAAAAAAAACAACAGTTTAGCATACATTATTTTCCTCATTTCTCATTAAACACAACTTATTGGAGACATCCAACTTATTATATCAATAATCCTCGAAATGAATTACAAGACTGACATTTGATTATGTTTCAGGACATAAGTATTTTAGTTTTTTATTGGATAACACAATTTTGTTTAGTAAAAAAAATAATATACTACTCTCAGTGCAGAATTAGCCAAAAAAAGCATTCATTATCATCTTCGCAGATTAATAAATACATAAGTATTAGTTATTTTGAATTAATAATTACTAGTTATTAATATTTAGTGCTTAATTAATAATGTTACGATTTATTTCTAACTTCTAAGTATTTCATATGAAGCATGATAATTGTCTTCAGGGAGATTGTTAGAGTGTTCTGAGTTGTAATTAGACATATTCATGATTATTTTCAATAAATTCATTTATGAAATACAGTTTTAGATCGACAAAAAATTAATGAGTCTTGAATAGTAGTATTTACTCTTTTAAACGATTTGTTCTTGTTTTCTAGAAAGTATTTTATTCGAACTTTAAATAATCTTTACTTTAAAGGAATATTTTATCTCATAATCTCTAACTATTTTTCTCTACTTTTTTTTTTTATTCCATAAATTCAAAGACTCTGAAAAGTTTGAATAGAATAATGTGTAGAAAAACGATGATATGCTGTTAAAATAATAAAGACTATTTCTAATAAAAACTGAAAATTTCACTGAGACGATCGATCTTTCATATGATATTAACAATTAATTAATATCCTCATATAAGTTATTAACATGTAGCCTATTAAAAATAACTAAAAAATAATCAAATCTCAGTCTTGTAAACTACTTCAAGATTCATCAAAATCACGATTTAGATATTTCAAATAAGTTGTCTTATCTAGCACCCATGCTCTTTTTTGTTTTTTGTTTGGTTTAGATAGTTGCAGAGAGTGCATTCTATTTAGCATGATTTTAATAAAAGTTCTATCTAATGAATTATTAAACATATGTTTTGTCGTTTGATGTCTCTTGATAAATATGCATTTGACAGACAAAATTTTTTTTTTCTTTGTTTTTTAATCATTCATATTTCTATTATTTACACATAGTTATCATTTTAGAAAGATTTATGAATGTTTTTATACTATTTTAATATTGATTCAAATTAAATAAAAAAATTATATTCAACTGGTTAAACAATATACAGTAAACTATTCATCGAACTACAAATATTGATTAATTTCTCTAGAGAAAAAGAAAAATTGTTTTTTAATATAATAGAAGTTCTATATGAATGTGATGTCTAAAAAGCAATAGCATCTTTTTTAGTTTTTGAAACACCCTACAGTGAACATCAATAAATATAATATGCTTGTAACTTTCATAGATGACATTTGGTTTTGTTTTTTTTTTGTTGAGATGTTATTTTCATTTCTCTAAATGTTACTTATTATATATTAATAGTAAATCTTCAAGCAAGATACTTAGAAGAAAATATCATCATTCATATAAATCTCGATCAAATAAAATATATAAATATGTTTTCTTCCTTATTATTATTATTATTATAAATAGAAACAGGTGGTCAAAATTTTTCTATTATTTTTCTTTCTTCACATTGCATGTTTATATAGCAATTATCATTATTAGGTTTTTTTCTGTTTTTGTGGAAAATTTTACATACGTCTTCCTTTTTTTTTCTTGTTGAGCTGCTTATTAACAGACTATGTTTGTCTTTTTTTTCTTCTAATTGCCTTTTTAAATGACAAATTTAACCTTCATGTATACTATTGACAAGGTAGTGCTTTGCTCTTGATGAGAAAAAAAAATAAGAATTTTGCATGTTACATTAGCCTTATTCGATAAGAGACTTAGAAATAGACCAACGACAATATAAATTGACGTTTACGTCGTTCTATATTTTCATCTAAGCTTAAAATGTTATTTTTTTTCCTTCATATTAAATATGAACTTGTTGAGTAGTGATGTTTTTTCTTTACTTAGAAGACATTACATTAACTTTTATTATTTAGGAACAAAAAATATAAAGACAGTTATAAAAAGTATTGTTTTGTGCTCTTTTTTTTTTTTTTTTTGTTAAATAATTTTCGTTTATTATTCATAGTATTATGAATCATTTAACACCAGAACCAGTCGAACAATTTCCGCAAACAATTGTTCAAGAACAATCATCAAATTTAACTAATACTAATGAAGATGATAATACATTTGTAACAAATGCAACTCTTAATGATCATCAGGCAAATATACGTCGTCGAGCACCAACAAGACATTCAATAAAATCTTTAACAGGTCGAAAATCATTATCAAAACAAAATTCAACAAAAGAGGTAAACAATCTCTTTATATCTTCATTATATATTATAGACTCATGTGCAAATTTTTTTTTTTTTGATAAAATGTTTTTTTATTTTTCGTTTAATCTTGATTAAGTATTCAAGCGATATTATAGAACAACGAAATATCTATTTCTATGTTAACAAAGTATTTTATCAAGTATGCATTGGTATGTAGTAGTATGATACAGTTAGAAAGAAGTCGTACTTAAATAACCGATGAATCAGTCGTTAATTAACGGATATAAATCTATTACGCTTTTAGAGTTAAGAATATTACTATTTATTCTTTGTTTACTTTTTTGTGGAGCTAAATACAAATATTTCCTCTTTTTTTTTTCTTCTCTCTTTCGTCCTTGTCGACTGCCCTCTACTACATACATACCAAACTGGTATTCCGAGGTTAAGCATAGAGAAACAGACGAAACTGTATCAAATATGTTGATAATTATTCAAATCTACTATCGTTCTTTCTAATATTATCCTATCTTAATAACAAAACAACAAAACAATGTTTGGATCCACAATTTCAAAATCGAATAGAAGAAAATTAACAAGATATCATACAATACATGTAAATTCATCGATTGAAACAGAAATACTTCATAATATTCCAAGTGTTTCACAAATAGCTCCATTACCAGAAAGTAAATCACCTGGTATTTTACCTATTTTAAGTCTTGATAGACGCGATTCATCAAAATCAATAGTATCTGATAGTGAATTATTACAAGATGCAGAAACAACAAATGCTTCAAGTGGTCATCAATCGGTGGGTGAATACAAAATAAAATCTATATATATATATCAGTTTGTCAATGTAATAAAATTGAGAATCTGTACACGCTTTTCTATTAGATTTTATAACAAGAATCGTCACTTTAATGCCTTCTTGATGACAACGAGAAAAACTATAGAATAAAATCTGTATGTTTTTTTTTTACTTGAAAACAAATTTGAACTTTTTGTAAGAAATTATACAATAACCTAGAAGATTAAACCTCCCCCCTCTCAAAAAAGTCACTTTTCGTCAAAATCAACGAAATTAAGAAAAACGCAGGAAAAGATAGCCCGTCATCGAATCTCTCATCAATGACAAAAATTTTTACTCAACACGTTCTTTTTTCCAAAATTTTTTGAAGGTTTCCTTCATCCTCTATTTGAAACATAAGCTATTTTTGAAAAAAAACCGAAAATCTTTTTCGATTTTTCTCATTGTATGGGTTCTCGATTACATCTTCAAGATTTCTCGAAGGTGGTTCATTGTAGCCAATAGTTTTTTTTTGTTTGAAAGAGCATGTAAAACTACAGTGTCTATGAGAGCCAGTTTTTTTTATTATTATTAAGCTTTGCTTTTATTATATATACAAACCTTTATATAATTAGAGTACCATTTTGGAGAGGTTTTTTGAGTCATTGAACTTTTGATCCCTTTTTTTCCTTGAAAAGTAAGAGTTTAAAAAACAAGGACTCTCATAGACACTGCATTCTAATATGCTCTTTCAAAGAAAACAAAAATTATTAAATGTATAGACTGAAGAGCACAGGGAAATTTTGGAGACAAAATTAGCTATTTTTTGACCCTTATTTAGCCGATGTCTCCATCAAACGTCATGATACAGGGCTGAGAAGTTTACCATAGCCATGGTTCATCAGTCCCAACATATCTTGAAAATTTCATGCCATTCGAATGTTCCTAGTCTGAGATCGAATTTTGAGGAAGGAGGGGGAAGCTTAAGTGCTTTGTGGTTGTAATGCTATTGACATAAGATATTTTCTGTTCAGTTAATTGAATAAGTTTTATAATTTTGATGAATAATGCATTTTGCGTCTTTATTCATCATGTATATAAAATTATAACGCTACTTTATCTTTTTTTTACTAAGCATATCATAGGCACAGAATTAGATTCATTCTTTATGCTTTATATTACAAATTAGATTTTCTTTTTTAATAGCAATCAGATTGATAATATATATATATATTAATTCGTAAATTTCGAGAAATATCTTTAACATCTTCTATTTCTAATAAGGGAAATATCTTCAATTGATAAATTCATTTTAAGCTGAGACTACAGTCAATCGATAGAGTCTAGTGAGAAGATAAATATTCTAGCATTGGTCGAGCTATTGGATATTTGTTGCTGAGATATCGATTTTTTAGTAAATTTTTCAAGTTCAACTAAACTTTTGAATTTAGACTTAAGGCTTTGCCTATATAATAGCTTTGATAAGACTAACTAGTAGAAAAAAGTTTACAGTGCCATGATTAAGTCTTTCCAAGATATGATTTGTTCAAAATATTCATGTTTTTTTAAATGATCATGGCAAAGTGCCTATATTTTGATGAATTCATATCTCAGAGAGATTTTCTCAAACAATTTTTTAAAAATTTTTGACTAAGCTAGTCTAATCGAAACCATCTTGTTGGCGAAGTATCAAGTCAAAATTATAAAGTATAATATTGCTTGAAAACTGGGACCTCTCAGGAAAAAATCCACTAAAATTTTGATATCTCAACAATGAAATCTCGACAATTTGAAATAGTATAAGTTATTTGACTAATGACTAAGCTCTATCGATTGAAGATAGTCATACTTAAAAAATGATTTGTCATTTGGAAACCTTCCGTTGTAAGTAGAAACAACTTATTTATTTCCTGTGTATACATGATTTCTACAATAAGATTTGCTGTTTTAAACGTAAGAATATGAGAGAAATAAATCATTACCAAACGAATTCTTATTTCTGAATTTTGATTAATGAATTACAGTAATATCAATATTGGAAATAATTCTTGATGAGCGTTTCATCTTTTATTTTTTTTAATCTTATTCAAAGCTATAGTAAAAATTCATGAAATACAAAAAAACAAAAGTTTTGGAATCGATCGAAAATTCCTATTTTTTTTTTATACTTTCGTCGATCGATTTCATCGGATTTTGAGATCAGTATTTTGCATGAGACAAAATCTAAGAAACAGTTTCAGAAAGAGCATTCATAATCGATCATAAAAGACATGAAGAGTCGATAGAAGTCCGGAAATTCTCAATATTCTGAAACCCGATTAGAAATTCATTTATCCTTGTTTTACAAAAAACACGTATCCAATATCGGAAATTATTGAGCTCTCAGCAAGTCTACATACCAGTTATGATCAGTTTTGAAATGCTCTATGTGTAGCTTCTTAATAACGAAAGAAATGTCATCTTTGACATCATGTTCTTGGAAGTAATATGACCCTAATAGAACTTGTCAAGTCCAAATCTTGAATGGTTTCAGAAGAGTTCATTACAGAACTTATAATGGACATCAGATGCAGATAATGTAATTGAAGTTTTGTTCTGTTTTTTTTTTGACTTTTATAAATCACAATTTAAAACGAGTGTTGAAATATCAGGATGAAATTCAGATCCTTACAGACCACAACAAATATTGTCAATATACAATTACAAATAGAGTCCTGCAAAGTCAAATTTTATACCTTCGAGAAGCTCTAAAACTCTTTTTGATTGACATATATACTTTTTCTTTTATGCTACTTATTAATGAGAAGATCTTTTGGATGTCTTTTATTTTTGTTGAAATGTATTCATGAACTTATCAACTAATGCATTTTTGTTTATATTTTATTACTCCACAACAGGAAGCTCTTCATAAAGTTTTTTCTTATAATTAAAAATTTCCATATGATTTAGTTAATTGATCCGATTGTATCTTTACGGGAATCATTTTGAGGAAACTCTTATAACACACATCTAGGCATATTGAATTTAGCTTATCAGTAGACTTTTTATCAATCTCAAAGAAATAATGTAAATGTAACAAATCTCATGAGACGCATGTATACGTTTGAGTTCACCTCAGGGTAGATTTTTTTTTGTCAATGATATATTTATCCTTATGAGATTTGATTTTATTTTTGATTAGTTCAATGCTCTTTATTTGCTTTCTATGATTGTGAATTGTTTATCATATACTCACTATCTTCTGTTAACTGTATATGATGTATTTTTTTCTTCTTTTTTTAGAAAGTTACAAAACCCGATATAATAAAAAGAAAACTACTTGACTATTTTACTGATGTAACTCTCCGACATTGATTCCGAGCAAAAAATTCTTCACAATAACTCCGATCAAGTCGGAGTCGAAATTAAATTTCGGAATTCAATGTAAGACTCTAATCACAGCTTACATATCAATAACATCTTGTTATAATATATAAACTATTTCCTTATTATATTTCTGAAGGATTAAGTCAAAGGGTGGTAAAGAATTGTGTCTTAAAATAGATAGAATAAAAAAAAAATCTTTATGTGATTAGTAACAGCAGCTACATGTTGTCTTACATTTTAATCCCGTAGGGATTTGCTAACAACTTGGTTGTTGCCGAATAAATTAAAGTATTCTTTTGATATAAAAATTGATTCAGATTCAGTAAAAATGAATCAAAATTATTAGAAATCAGTTTATTCTTCTTTTGTATTAATCTCTTATATTTATTTCAATATAAAATAGATAGAACAAAGATATATGTGTGGAAAGAGTTTATTGTTCTTGTCTAAAGTTTTATTTAGACATAATTGAAATATCTGTATAGAAAAAAAAAAAAGAAATTTCATACTAATTGATTTTATTTTATTTTTAGAAATAAAATATATTTGTCCATGCAAAAAGAAATTTTAATACTATAAAAAGGAAATAATCACTTGACTTAATTTCCCAATGAAAAATTTCATAGAAAAAAACCTCCAATGAATAATCCTTCTCTATTCATTAAATGAACATTATAATCAGAATAAGAATCATATTAACAATTAGTAAATTTGAAGAGAACTTTCTCAAGTTTCTTGTTAAAATATTAATTAGATTTTATTTTTAGCATCGTACATCTCTTGATCCAACAGTACGACGACAATATTCGTATTCTCAAAGCTCAGCTTTATCTGATGGCAGTAAGTTTTTTTTTTTCTTTAAATTCTTGAATGCATAATCAACTATCATTATCCTTTTTTGCATAAAAAAAAATAAAACCATGCATGAAAAAAGAAAATTATAATACAAATAATGTCATTGCTAATGATGCATAGTTCGTTGGTGTGATTAAACATGATGAGCAATAAAAAGAAAATAGAATGACACCTATTCGTTTAGCTAAATGTCATCATTCATTCTAATAGTTATTGTCTACAATTAAATTATTTTTATTCTAAGTCAACGATTTTTTATATATTTTTTTTTGTATCATGAATACTGAAAGCTATACAAAAAATTTATTCAATTCCATTAATGAATGTCAATCATAATGAGTACAAAGACGATTTATCATGTATTCAAAAAAAAGAAATAAAAAACAATTAAATATCAATTCCTCATTCTAATCTTATTATCAATCATGTGTTACTATCAATAGAATTGTAAGATGAGTTTTCTTATTCAAAATCTCGATCAACAAACAAGTATGTTAGTATTAATAGAAAAAGAAAAACAATCGTCATCTCGATAAACCAACCATATGTATACTATAATTATTATCAGACATCTCTATTTTTATAACATTGACACTATGAAAATTAACACGTTTCTCATTCTATTATTATATATATATATATATTGATCTAGTGTTATTGACATGACTGACACAAAAATCGACATGAATACAAATCTGTATATACTATATGGTAGTAAAAGATATTTATGTCTATTGTTGTGTCATTCATTCATCTACACTTAATAATAGAACAGGGAAACTGGTTATTGTTGTTGTTGTTCTTGTTATTGAATACGCCACTCAGAGTACTATTCATTACTTGATTTATTAACTTATGAGACTTGAATGCATCTGTTGGTTATATCAATTGCGTATATAAAACTTTGTAACATCTGGAGATTTTCCAGTTGCCATATAATAATTATAATAATAGTCAACAAATTGAAGCTTAAACATGAGTAGCAATGATACTATTGCATTCCTTTAAAATGATAATAACAAATGATGCGTTTGAATATATCATATTGACAATTATATGTTCAGATTCTGGATATGAAATTTTGTTTCTACATAATGTAAACTAATTCAACAATACATCGAACATTTCAATTACTATTCCAGAAGATATATGCAAGTCCGAATAGTTGACTACTCATTCTCTTTTTGATGTTTTTTTTTCTCCATTAGTCACAGAGAACATTCAATATAATATATACTAGAGAAAGCAAAAAAGAAAAAAAAAAAAAAGAAAGAGACAACGCCCAAGAAAATTATGTCGTTCTTATTTTCCTATGAGATGGAAAGAACGACAGAGACACTAACACCTCCTTCATCATCGTCTTTCTCTTTATTTTCTTCGCTCGTACTTATATGCTATTGTTATTGACATCTTTGTCATCATACCAAAAAGTTATTTTTTTTTCTTCGATAAACTCATGTCGAATAACGAGAATGATGGTAATGATGATGAATTAGCAGTTGATCCTGAAAAAGTACAAGGTCGTCGTAATCGTCGTACATCTATTCAATTTATTGACAAAAATCTTATTCGACGACGTTCATCTGGTAATGAAAAACCACAAGGACAACAAACACAACGTTTATCATCAATTAATTCAACATCGGATAAAGATTCCGTTGATTTAGATCATTTACAACAATATAGTGAGAATCTATATCTTAAAAAGAAAGTTTTTTTTTTTTTGTTTTTAAAGAAAATAATCAATATACAGATGGTTCGATATAATTATTGTTTCTATTTTTTTGTTTTTCTTTTCTTTTTTTAGCAACTGCAAGTGATAGTGATAGTGATGCTGATGATGAATGTGGTATTAATATACGTGAATTGCAACATGTTCGTTGACGATTAGAAATTTTAGTTTCTCTATTCTTCTTCTTATTATTATTATTATAGAAAAATCAATCAGGTTTTACAGATTTTGCTGTTAGACGTATAAAACATGCGCTATATGGTCGACGAGAAATTGAAATTGCTGAACAAGGTTTGTTTAATTGAAAGAATTATATAAAAAAGTAAACATTATTTTTATTTTCCGTTATATAAATATGAATAGACTTATAATGAGTATTTACTTTATCATTTCTTTTCTACTGAAGAATTTTTTTTTTCTCTCCACTCGACCTATGAAATTTTCATTTTTATATCTAACAAGACCTATGTTAATTCTAATGATGAGAACAATTAATTTTCTATTTTGAAAACTTTTCCATTTTGTTTTCATAAGTTTATCATGACTGAATAATATTCTAATTCAAGAGTAATTCAATAGATATTCGTTTCGAACATATTCCAATCGTGATCGACATGTTGAACTTTTTAGCAAGAAGAAATCGAAATTAGATTTATTTTTTTTTATAGCCGGAAGAGTGCTACTTGATTTGTTTATCTCTTCAAGATTTGAATTATTATGTTTTGATTTTCATCATGTATTTTATATGTTCAATTAATTTGTATTTTAAAAAATTTTAGAAATGCCAGGTCTTATGGCATTACGTCGACGAGCTGAAGGTGATAAACCATTACAAGGTGCAAAAATTGTTGGTTGCACACATATAATAGCTCAAACTGCTGTAAAAATTAAAACTTCCTTTTTTGTTCTTTTACTAATATACATATTCTTTTATTAATATTACAACAAAAGGTTTTAATTGAAACATTAATACGACTCGGAGCTCAAGTACGATGGTGTGCTTGTAATATATTTTCCACTCAAGTAAATTTTTTTTCTAAATTTCTTTTAAACTCTTTCAATATATACATATATATATATTTTGGGAAACATGATTTACAAGGAAATGTTGAAGTATAGGAGGAGATATTTGGATTCTTTACACAGATGTCACCAACATTGTAGTAACAAGTCATCATAGACATGACAGATATATTCTTAGAAATAGTTTATTACAAACATGATAGATATAACAACGTCTTCTTTCATCATAGGTATTGATTGACATGGTTGATATATTATTAAAGACCGTATATAGATAACATTTCGTTAGAAAATAAGAACTATTTTCTTATTACATTTCTTAAAGGTTAAATAAAAGAATAATCAAGAAATATATCCCAAAAGGCATAGAATAAAAAAAATCTGTCTATGATTAGTACGAGTAGTTACATCATATTTTATATTTAAATTGAGTAAGAATTGTACTAATAACTTGTATTTTTTTTTGTTTTTGTTTTCTTTAAAATATATTTACATAGAATGAAGTAGCTGCTGCACTTGCTGAAGAATCTATTTCAATATTTGCATGGAAAGGTGAAAATGATGATGATTTTTGGTGGTGTATTAAAAAAGCAATTGGTAGTGAACATGGTTGGCAACCAAATATGATATTAGATGATGGAGGAGATTTAACACATTATTTTCATAAACATTATTCAACATTATTTTCAACAATGAAAGGTATTGTTGAAGAATCAGTTACTGGTGTACATCGTTTATATCAAATGTGTCGTACACAAACATTAACTGTACCAGCTATGAATATAAATGATAGTGTTACAAAAACAAAATTTGATAATTTATATTTATGTCGAGAATCAATTGTTGATGGAATAAAACGTTGTACAGATATATTATTTGGAGGAAAACAAGTTGTTGTTTGTGGATATGGTTTGTTGAATTATTTTTTTTTTTGCGTTTCAATTTATTGAATAAAAATTTGAGAATAGAAAAAAAAACAAATCATTAAAATCCTTTCATAGATTAGATTTTAACACTTATTATTTTTTTTTTGCTGCTATAGGCTTGATGTTTTTGATATATTATCTACTTATAGCACCTATGTCATGTTTCACATTTTAATTCCCAGCAAGAATCGCACTAATAATATGTTTCTTGAAGTTTTCCTGTCAGGTAATTCAGTATCAGCTAGAACTATCTATAGAAAAAAAAAACATCCCTGTGTTGCGGTATAGGATGCTGGCAAGTCCAATAGCCGGATATATCAACTGAGTGTTAGTAGAGATGTCTGTCATAATATAGTCAGCATGCTAATGGATGAATGATCCAAAACTAATATTCATTAGTAACTTTAATCTATAGAAGAATGTAGTGAGAATAAAAGTAAACTTATTTTCTGTTGATCGATTCATTTCATAAGTCATTGGTTTAGAAATTTGTTTATGTTTACTTAGAACACATATAAAAAGTAATAATTTTGATATATACAATATCATAGAAAGAAGTTAATCAAATTTTTTGCTCGAATAAATATGAGAGTTAATACTCATATTTAATCAAGCAAAATCAATATGTTTGAAGATGTTTATTTAAGTTATTTTCTAAATAACCTTTGATTACAAAATACATTATCTTGATGACAGTACTTCATGTAGTTATTAGGAAATGTTTGATTGATGAAGTCAATCAATTAGATCAAACAACCGGAAAATAAGTAGGATTTTATCTATCGAATAATATGGATATAAAATAATTATAATACGCTTCAGGGATTTTTTTTTCGAACTTATCTATAAAATTTTGGTGGATATTTTATCATCAGACGAGATAGATTAGACCGAAAATCAATATCTGATTAATTGAGAGTGAGGGTTAAAAAAATGATACTCAGGATAACGTATCAACTACGGATGTAAACTAAATCTTCTGAATTATGGCTTGTTTTGAGATACAACTATAATATATAAATAAAAAATTTTATGTTTTAGGTGAAATTGGTAAAGGATGTTGTTCAGCATTACGTGGTATGGGTTGTTTTGTTTTTGTAACAGAAATTGATCCAATATGTGCATTACAAGCATGGTAAATCTTCAATATATATATATATAATATTATAATAATGTTTTTCTTTTCTTTTAAATTAGTATGGAAGGATATAAAGTTGTTCGTCTTGAAGAAGTTATTAAACAAGTTGATATTATTGTTACAGCATCTGGAAGTAAATATACAATAACAAGAGATTCATTAGATAAAATGAAAAATGGAGCAATTGTTTGTAATATGGGACATTCAAATACAGAAATTGATATTGTATGTATTTGTTTTTTTCTATTAAAAATAATTTTTATTTTTTAATAATAGAGTTTTTTACGTCATCCATCATCAAGTGATTTACAAGTTGAACATGTTCGAACAAATGTTGATCATGTTATATGGCCAAATGGTAAACGTATTGTATTAATTGCTGAGGTAGATATTTAGATTTTCTTTTTGTTGTTGTTTGAATAGAAAAATTTTATTTTTTTTGTTTTCATAGGGTCGTATTATGAATTTATGTTGTTCAAGTGTTCCATCATTTGTTGTTTCAATTACAGCAGCAACACAAGTATAATTAACAAAAAAAAAAGGAATAAATTAAAATTTCTTATTTGGTTTTTTTTTATGAAAATGAATCTTTAGGCTTTAGCTTTAATTGAACTTTATAATGCACCAGCAAATCGATATAAATGTGATGTTTATTTATTACCAAAAAAAATGGGTATGAATTAATTATTTAGTTTATATTTTTTTGTTTTTTTTTTTTGTTTTTTAGATGAATATGTAGCAAGTCTACATTTACCTGCATTCGATGCTCATCTAACAGAATTAACAGATGAACAATGCAAATATTTGGGTATTAATAAAGCTGGTCCGTTTAAACCAAATTATTACAGGTTTGAAATATTTCTTTTCTTTTTATTTAAATTTATTTTTATGTTTGTTTAGATACTAATGATTTTAATCATGGAATTCAACAGCAATGTTTCTTTCTTTCTTTTTTTTTCTCGTTTGGTTAAATATGAAATCATTCTTTGTATTCTATAGATTAAACTAATTCATTGTAGAATATTTTTGAAAAAGAAAAAAATATTGGTGAGATTATATTGTATTTTGAAATAATGATTTGTCAATAATGTAATTGAAAATATGAATATATATGCATATACAAGATAAATTTATGTAGGGTTATATAATTTATTAAGAAAATATGAAAGATTAAGGTTTAAATTAATTTTGTTTATGGATATATTTATTTTAATGTGTCTTGATTTGTTCATTGATTATAAAATAATTATGAATATTTCTCATGATCTTCAATACTGAAAAATATTTGATGAATATTCAATCGGAGTGACAAAAGAAAGTTGGTTTTTTTTTTTTGATTTCATTGAAGACAACTAACACTATGTGATTTCTATTTCAATGGATTCGTCTTATTTCTAGCAATTATCATCGAAATTTTTTCTTTTTGTAGTAAAACTCACTTTGTTAACACAAGACCTTCCTGAAAAAATAATGACTTAGTCATAATAGTTACGTTGTTCAGCACGTTTACAGTTAAGGTATTGTGTTCAAACTCTGGTACCACTAGTCACGATGTAAGACCCTGAACAATTCACGAACGGCTGTTTGTTTCGAATCACTCATCTAATAGTACGCTAACTAAATTGTGACATATATCTGCCGTTGTTACTAGCTGGTATATATGGAGAGTCCAAGCGATGGAGCACAAAGACTCTGCATCATACTCGCCTTCTGTTCAAACCTACAGCTATTATTAACTGAAGGAAAGATATGGAGATGATGAATCTGCGACTAAATAGCATTCTATATTAAGTTAGCCGAATGGCAGGGATATTTGTCCTTACTAACAGATTATCAAAAAGTGTTTTGACGAAATTGAAATTCATATTTGTTTTATTTCATTGAACTGATTTGTGTTTGAAAGTCGTTTTTTACCATTTGGCACATCATTAATATTGAGTTTTTTTTAATAAGCTCTTCTTTTCAACTATTATTCTAGTTTTATCGCTCAATCTACATCATACACTATATCGAAAATACATTGTACAACAAATTTGTATAGGCTAGACTTTTTCGAACATTTATTCAATTGAACTATTTTTATATGAATATGAAATCATTGATGTTATTTCATTGGAGATGAAAGTGAAGTCTCTATTCCATCTACATTCATACCTCCGATTACTACGTAGATATGTTTTCTCATTGGATTCATAGATCGTATATTTTTGTATAACAAAAGCCTGTCAATGTAGACTCTTTGGAACTAATATGAAGAATACAAACGTGGTCTTTTAGCCTTGATATACTCATATAAAATATGTTAAGTGAAAAATTTCTAGCAGATGATATCTGTTTCTCAAGGATGATTGATTACCAGAAGAACAATCTGTTTTATGTATTCTTGCATTTCGAACAGAAGTTCTTTTTTTTTCTTTTGTTTGCCTTTGATTAATATTTACTTGTAATTTTTTTTTTTTTCGTATTCTGTTTTTTCTTTATTTAACATTATTATTTTAAATATTGATTTAACTGACAAATAAACCTTTTATACATATACATTATATTTATAAATCTCAATAACCTCATAAACACTATATCATTGACTATTTCATAAAGTTACAAATTTATCAATTTATACCTTTTTTTTTTTATTGATCATAAAACAACTGTGATCAATCATTACACATGATCTAAGGTATTTTGCATAGAAGTTTTTATTTGTGATAACAAAAACTTAAGACATTATTTAAAGCGTATTGTAATCATTCAAGTTCCCATGAAGGCTTTGGAATGATTGCGAATTTTCTAGAAAATTCTAAGCCTTGTTGTTAAATGTCATTGAGTGCCTTTGTCGATTGGTAAAGAACATTGAAAAAGTAGTCAGACGCCTATTATCTTTGACCGATATGGAAACGTAACTAATAGTCGTTAAACTTTCTTCTCTTTCTTGTTGTTATTAGAAGAAGAACTGTAAAACCTTGACTGAAACCTTATTAATATTTTTCTTCGAAGAATCATAAATTTTGATTCTGTTAAAAAAATATTCCTATCACACATTATTTTAGAAGTAGAAGGATTTAAATAATTAATATTTGTTTTTCTTTTTTTTTTGTTCATGTTGATTAAAAAAAAAAAATATTCATATTGATATTGAATGTAATTTAATCGTTTATACACTAAAATATTTTTCTTTTTGTCTCTAAAGAGATGATTATATTATTTTTTTTATAAGAAAAATATTTATAAATACTTTCCTTGACACTTCTAATATCTTTTTCTTTTTTTCTGCATATTTTTCTTACTATATATTTATTTATATAATACTCAATATATTACATCAATTGATCTACGAGTCAAATAGAAATCGATTATCAATATGAAAAAAGTACAAATTGAACTATATTCATTTCTATTACAGATTTTAATTGTTAAAAGAAAAAATTGAAAAATATGATATGCAATGAAATTTATTCAGGTATAAAGTTTATTCAATATTTATTTAAGGATCTTAAACGTCAAATATATTTTTTTTGAAGTATTACATATATATACATTGATCACTTTGTATGAAATTACTGAAGCTTATGTTGAAATAATCTATGAATCGAAATTAAAAGGAAAAAGTTTTTTTCTTTTTTAATCTTATTCATACGATATGATTACACTCAAATAATTCATATAGAATTACAAAAAGAAAATTTATTCAATTCAAAATTGTTTAGAAAGATAATCTTACACTTGAGAAAGATATAGTATTATTCATAATACTTTTCTTTTTTTTTTTGTCACCTACATATAAAACAAAAAATGTATCTATTTAAAATATATTTTGATTTGACAAAAGATTTTTACGTTTATTATTAATCTAGATTTTTTCTTCCATTCTGTCTATTAATAATATATTAGGTAATATCAATCAAATTCTACTATTCTTTTTTAATATAAAAAAAATATTTACATGTCATATTTACTTGTTATAAAATTCAACTTATGAGAATATTGATAATTATCTCCTGTCAAGATTATATAACTTAAAATGAAATTCATTTTTATTAGATCATCAAGTATGAACATCAATAAAAAAATTTTAAAAAAATTATCAAATTGTCTGACATCATAACTAATTGATGATAATTAAAATCTAATAACATAATGAATCGTTCTTTTTTTTTTTCTGTATATCTCTTTCTAAACTAACCTTGAATACTAAGTATACATATATATGTATACCTACATATAAATATATATACAAAAAAAAAAACCGCTTCTGTTCTGTAATTTTGTTATTCTCGTTCTTCTTTTCTCTTTTTTGTCGTAGGTCTCTGAATGTATTCCTCGCACAATAGAGGCAAATATGAATACACTTCAATGCATGCATAGTTATGGCACGATCGAGCGTAGTCGATGATGAAGGAGCATGGCTCTTTTTTTCTTGCCTTGCGACCACTTTTTCTTTTTTTCTCTCTATAGCAACATCTTTTTTTTTTCCTCGTCCTATACGGAAAAGAAAAGCAACGTCAAATAAGTTGTAAACTACAACGAATAAGAAACGTGAGTTTGTCTAGAGATAGAATATAGAGATGAGTAAGACTTTCTTGTTTTCTTTTCCATATTTTATTTGTAATATTGAATAAAATATTTTAACAATTGTTTTTTTTTTTATTTTATTTTAGAAGAATTGTTTTGTTTTTTTTTTTCTTCTTTAATCAATTAAAAAAGAAAAAAGAAAAAGAATGGTTGATTTACTGACTATTATTGCATTTGTACCAACAGTACTTTTATCACAATTAAGATCCGATGATGATGCATTTGATAAAGTGAATTATAAATATACTGTTGCTTTACTTGTTCTTTTTGCAACATTAACAGCAACAAAACAATTTGATGATGATAGAATTGAATGTTGGAATAGAGCAAATTTTATTAAACCATATATTGTATATACGAATCAAATATGTTATATATCATCAACATATTATGTTAACAGAAATAAAACCATACCTCACAATATACAAGAACGGTAAGAATATTTTAATATTGTTTTCTTTTTTTAACAGTAAAAAAAAAGAATTTACTAATTACTTCTATAGACAAAATCTAATATAATAAATACATATATTTCATATAACCACAAGGAGCATTTAAAATAATCAAAAAGATGTATGAGAATGTGTCATATATAAAAAAAAAAGCAATTTCATGCGTTGAGTTTCTTTCACAGTATCATAGAATTTAATTAGATTTCTATAGTTTTTCACAGACAAGGTCATTATTTTATAATATGCATCATTAAGGAGCTTTTAAAAATATAATCATATGAAAGTTGAAAATTAATGATGTATATAAGTCAGTTTTCTTTTTTCGCACTTATTCATCATGTATTTCTATCGTCTCTTATCTTATTCATTGAATGATTCTAACTTAACGCTTATATTCCATCACACTATTGCAAAGCATACAATCATATTATTGTTTTATAATATTACTTATTATAATAACTAATGCTATGACGTTTTTATGTACAAAATTAGATGTTTATTTTGAGTAAATTGTTATTTTTTTTTGTTATTATGATATGCTAACATGATTTTTATCAGTAGTACTAAAGTAATTGATCAATAGAATGATTTCTTTATTATTTTATTATATATTCATAGTAATTTAAAAGAAGTTATGTATTTGAATATCTTATTAAGATTCGCAGCGAGTATCATTCGATTGTTATGTATATATTTAACATGTTCTCATAGTTACTATTACTAATTATTCTCTTGTAAAAGTATGGCTTTTTTTTTCTTCTACTACATCGATATTTGTATGATTTCGAATGTTTTATATGTTTTCATGAGATTTTTTTTGTTCATTTTAAAATACATTTATAAATCAAATAGAATAACGGAAGTTTATATTCTGTTCAAATGTTGTTTGCAAAATTATAAAAGATTGAATTCAATCTTTTATAATTTTGCTTGAAAAAAACAATAGTGACATATATAAATCAATTTATTAAATCGAAAAGACAATATTTTAAGAAAAACAATCATGATATAATGAGGATATACAACAACTTTTTTTATACATTCAATTTATCGATTTCTAAAACCAACAAAATCTAAAACTTAAGTGTTGAATAATTTTTCTTTTAAAATTTAGTTAATACCAATTTTATATCACTTGTATATCTTTATAAGAAAAAAAAAGCTTTCCTGTGAAAGTTATGTTTATTTTCGTTTCAACGAATTATTGAAATGTTTTTTTCTTTAAGAACTATATATTCCAATATAATATAGTATTCATTGACTCAAGTTGTATAAGACCAATATATATGTATATTACGCAATTTTTTATTTCTTACAAAATAATAGGAAAAGCTATTAGTACAATCCTTGAGGGGATTAAAATGTAGAACGGAATGTAGCTGCTATTTATAATCATAAAGAAATTATTTGATATTTGTCTATTTTGGGACACATTTCTTCAGTAACCTCTTACTTAATCTTTAGCAGTACGATAAGGCCAGTAGGTCATATATTATAACAACTATATATTTCAACAATCCTTTAAGATCTTTTTTTTTTTGTTCAAAAAAAAAATATTCGAAAACTAATAGTACCTTCAAGGTGAAAAGGATTTTATATTTCTCTCTTTTATAAATGTATTTAATGAGTTTTCAATAGGAGAAAAAAAAACACTTTTAGCAGTTTTCATTGCCATCAAACACAATTGTTAAGTAAAGTAAATACAACATTTGGAATCGATATTAAAAGCTACATAAGTCAAATAAATTTTACACAAATTTTTTCCTATAAAATATTCACTTGTACTTTCTGATAGTTCATTTCATTAAAATTTTACTCTGTGGATCAATTTTTTGCAGATACTAACATAGTAGGTTATCGATACAGGGTGCATTGACTATACTCATATCCACGTTTGATGCATCATTAAAACATACTAACTCTATCAAAATATGTTCTTTCTGTAGTGGTGTGATCCAATGTCAGTGTACGTATGTAGTCCATGTTTACTAACTACACATCTCTAAATAATGCAAAGAGCATTTCATTTTCAATATATATTATGCGACATTATGAAGGTCAATTTATACTTGAGCTTTTTTTTTTTGCTTACGCTGTACTAGATACATACTTAACAATATTGTATAAATATGTATGACCTATAATAAAAAAAAAAAGAAAAAGTAATCATAGAAAAGAATCTACATTGAATATTTGAATGTAAGTATTAAATGTAAATTTCGGAAGTAGATGATCAAGATATGATTCACTTTTTATTATCCTAAACTCTAGAGATATATGTGAGTATCGATTATGAATATTATGATATTTCTTGTTTATTGTGTAAATTTTTTTTATAATGAATATCTTGATCATGAGTTAATTAAATTGCTTGATTATTTTACATATTTCATAGATTTATTGTTTATTTTTGTTTTTTGATTCATATAGAACAGATAGAAAATTAAATTATTATCAATGGACACCATTTATTATATTATTAATGGCATTATGTTTTCATATACCACGTTTAATATGGCGTACATTAAGTGTTCGTTCAGGTATTGATCTACTTGATATTGTTGAATCAGCTGATGATATGAAATCAATGAAAGAATTTGATGAACGTGAACATTTATTAAAACATATTGTTACTACAATTGATATGTATGTTGATGATGCACGTCGACAAGCTGATTCTGAAAATCGACAAGCATCATTATTTCGAAAACTTTTTCAATTACTTTGTTGTATGACTGGAAAATTTCTAGGCAATTATTTTATTACACTTTATATGTTTATTAAGTAGGTGAAATGTTTTTGTTATTTTTTTTTAATAAATAATTTCTATTTATTTTTAAAATAAGAATATATTATATATTTAATGTTATTTTACAAATATGTTTATTGAATATATTTCTTGGTACAAATTTTTTACAATTTGGTTATGAAAGTGTTAAATTATTTCGTTATGGACTTAATCAACCTGAATCAAAATATTTTCCTCGAGAAACATTCTGTGATTTTTATGTACGTGAACCATTACGTGGTGAACAACCATTACAAAGAATTACTGTTCAATGTGTATTAACTATTAATCTTTTTAATCAGGTAAACTAATCATAGTAAAATAGTGATTGTAAGTTTTTTTTTTCACTACAGAAAAGAATTTATTTAGATTTTTCGAAAAAAAAAAATAAAGATTTCTTCTATTTAATAGCATATATGTATTATCAAATTTTATAGAGAGAAGATTTCCAACGAGCCTACAGATACAAAATTTGGATGCTTTTTTTGAATATATGTTTATAACTTTTTGGATTACGGTTTATTCGAGAATATCTTTAGAAAGTCAAAAAAAAAAATTATTTTTCAACAAAATTTATGAACCAACGTTTCCAGTAAATATGTTTGTTCATTTTAGCTTGATTTAAAGTATAGATTATAGAAATTTTCAGTCGGATTCGAAATTTTTTAGTCAGTCAAAAACTATCGATTGCAATCAGATTATGAAAAGGTCTCAGAGTTTTATTTACTATAATGTAATGTATAATTATTTTGTTTTTGTTTTGTTATTCTAGCAAATCTTCACTTTACTTTGGATATGGTTTGTTTTTGTATTTTGTCTTAATGTATATTCTTTTGGAATATGGATTGGACGTTTAGCTGTATCTAAAAATCGATATAATTTTATACAATCTCGTCTTACACGTACATCACGTCCTGAAATTCCACGTTTTCGTTTTGATTTTAAACATGCTAAACGTGAACTTGGTGATTATGTACATGAACAACTTATACGATCATTTATATCAGTATATTTAGAAGCCGATGGATACTTTTTTATACGTATGTTAACAGTTAATGTATCTGATTTTGTTGTACAAGAAATAATTGAACAATTATGGACTTGTTATGTAATGAGATATGGTGAAAATGATGCTAAACTTGCTGAAAAATCTTTTTATGAATTTCGAAAAGAAGGAAAATATACATCAATAACTCATTTACATTTACCTTTATCAAATGTTATCGATGAACGTTTTGGTGCAACTGATGCTAAACGAAAATTTTTGAGACAATATTCTGATGTAACAGCAGAATTATTACAACCAACAGTTTCATATGATTCAAGCTCAACTCAAAATCAGAAACCACAAGTCTAGTCGCATTTTCTTTTTTTGCTGTGTCTTCGAAAAAAAAAACATACCATATAATTGTATAATAAATTATTTACAAAAAGACAAAATAGAATCAAAATATATTTCATCTATCATAGGTTTTCTGTTTTTAGAATAGATGACAGATTTCTTATTTTCTCGGAATATATTTACTATTGAACAAAATTGAATTAGATATTATATAAACAGAAGATATAAAATTCTAAACTTCGAAAATATATATGACTATGAAGTTGAAAACCTATTTCGTTACATCTGATTCATTCAATAATCGTTAATTCAGTGGCATACAGATACTGTAAAACAATTAAGTGAATCAGAGGCCTTATCGAACTGAATTTCACTGGTTCACGTTCGGTTCGAGTCGTTGTTATTGCCTAAAAAATCAGTTTGCATTTGTTTGTCGAGAATCTTTAGCTATTTTCTGAATCTTGACACTCGACTTATCGATGTTATGATATTCTTCATCAACTTTTATTAAGATTGTCAATAGAAATGAAAATGAACTTACTAACACCTTATTTGTTTTATCGACTTACCTAAAGAATTTTATTGTTAATTCAAAGCGAGAAATCTAATCTAAAATTTTAGAAATTGATTTGTATGGGATAAAATCTGAAATCTCTAACAAAAGTTTAAAAAAAAAACCTGACTCACTGAAATTATTAAATTTTCAGTCTGATTAAATCGAAAACAATATAATAAGGTTATTAACATCATTAGAAACGCTAGATATACTAAGACCAGTGTGGGAGTTAAAACTGTTTTTTGAAAAAGTTAAAAGTTGAGAAAATCGGAAAAAGTTAAAATGGTTATAACTCGAGTTATAACTTTCAACCATGGTTATAACTTTCAACCATAGTTATAACCTTCAACCGTATTTATAACTATCAACTGTAGTTATAACCGCAGTTATAACTACAGTTATAACTTTCAACCATAGTTATAACTATTAACTGTAGTTATAACTTTCAACTTCATTAACTTTCTTAATCTTTTGAGCAGAATTAATTAAATTGAAATGGTAATTACCTTGATTTATTGACATCTTTGATAGAATAGATAGAAATACATGGCTACTTCTTAATTGCGGACAAAATTTCAGCCCTCACCCACACTGTCGGCATGCTAATTGGTTTGATTTTCGTCCGCAATCAAGAAGACACGAAATACACATATATTTGCAATGTTCTTTAATTCAGAAAAGCAATGCTTTATAAATTCTTATTCAGTAATTTTAATGTATTCATCTACAAGCTACATTTTCTTCTATCTATACATCGAGCCTGAATGAGACAATTATTCTTTGTGAAGTAACATTAAGGATTCTTTTCTATGCTGACAGCTGCTAACAAAGCTTGGAATTACAACCGTTTTCACTGAAAATATAGTAGTCAAGCATATGTAGTTTCGAAATATAAATGTGTCTTTGAAACTTGAACAATAAAGTAAAACTAGTAAGAAGTTGCGATTGCTACGACTTCCAACCGTAGTTATGACTATCAACCATAGTTATAGTTAAAAATTCTATTAAATATAGTCAGTCTCAATATAGTCACTAATCAACATAACTCTTAGCACTGCTCGTAACTTTGAACTAATTAAAACTACTGGTCAAACGGAGGTCCATAAATAAGATATGCTTCCACAAACGTCAACATGACATCATTCATTTCTTTTTCCTGAATAATTTTACAACCGTTTCACCTTATGTTTCAGATAAAGAATATAATGATTGTATTTTCTTTTCTTTCAATCACCTATCTCCTTGTGCTCTTGTCATATTGATTTTCTTATTCTTCCATTTCTCTTCTTCGTTCAATTATATATAGACGTGGAAAAAGAAGGAAAAAGTAGAATGCGATACATACTCATATAAGTAGTAATGATTGTGTAAAAGTGAACAGAAAATAAGCTGATACAATGACTTCGAATTGAAATAAAACGTATGTAATTATCTTGACAGAGACTATTATCTTAGTTTCGTCACAACATGTATTGTAGATTATTACCACTATGTTAAAGAATTAAAATTAAAAATAGAGTTGTTTCTTTTTTTTAAATAGTATTCTCAGCTGTTCACAACTTAAGATTATAATTAATCATATAACGAAAAATATATTTATTTACGAGTATGTTCCGGGTCGATGTATAGATAGAAGAAAATGTAGCTTGTAGATGAATACATTAAAAATACTGAATAAGAATTTATAAAACATTGCTTTTCTGAATTAAAGAACATTGCAAATATATATATTTCTATCTATTCTATCAAAGATGTCAATAAATCAAGGTAATTACCATTTCAATTTAATTAATTCTGCTCAAAAGATTAAGAAAGTTAATGAAGTTGAAAGTTATAACTACAGTTAATAGTTATAACTATGGTTGAAAGTTATAACCATGGTTGATAGTTATAACTGAATTAACTTTTTGACCAAAAAGTTGATCGGTTATAACTCAAAAGTTATAACTCGAGTTATAACTCGGCTAGTTTTAACTCCCACACTGACTAAGACTATCATCAGTGCCAGACAACAAACTATTCAAATGCTTTTTTTTTCTTAATAACTCACGCGAAATGTAAGAAAGTGGCATGTAGATTTAAGCAACACAGAATCTTTGATAAACCATACTGTGTTCGTGAAGGAAAAGAGTTAAATGAATATCTGCACTCATTCCTATATTCTTAGATTAAGAGGTTCAATCGTTTTGTTTTTTTAGACGCTCAAAGATTTCTATATTGTTCAGTTGGACTCTTTAAAAAAGCATGAAAAGATAGATTATCGATCTTAATAAGTCTTATGACTATTTTAGTTTTTAAAATGATATGAGAAGCATATGAAATCCTATAATGAATCATCACATCTTAACAATCCATCAAATGTCTTCGAACTGCTTCAAGTAATCATAATCTACTCAATTTTTATATGGAACATACTGCTGTTAACTATAGTCAACAAAAGCTTTATAAATTAGTAATAAAATAATTTAATTTTTACAAAATTTTCCATAAATGTTTTTTTCTAAATTATAAATTTTTAACATAAATAACTAAACACTCGTTTAATTCACTTCTTGTAGAGTTCTGAAAAAAAGGTTTCAATAAAATTCCGAAATCAACTCGAAAGTCTTTTTTAAGCTTCGTTTGTTATTATGAAACCCTTGAAAAGATTTATGAAACATTTAACAAACGTTTTTAATGGCTTCGTAACTATTTATGAAACCTTTTAAACGACTTCGAGTTCGTTTCAATTCTCGAAATCTTTTTTAAATACTGTAATGCATCATTTTTTTTGCACACTATAGTCATGAGACTCAGTCTAGTCGATATTTTATCCTGAAAATGCTTGAGCATCAAATATCCTTGGAAAACAAGCTCTTCGAAATTTTTTCATGAAGGGTTTTCGCTTATGAAAAAGACGTCTGAAAATCTTGACAAATGATTATTGAAAAATTACATGGAATTATTTTGCATTTCGCCTCAATTATTCAAAAAATATTCGAGTTTCTTGACTTCTAGCACCTTGAGATCAGCGCACTCATGTTTTTGTAGACCCAAACCTTATTCAGACTCCAGTTTTTTTTTTTCTGTTAACATCCAATACAGTTTGCATACATGAATAAATTGAAGTATCAAAATTTTAGCTATTTATCAGTTACTCTGAGAAAAAAAATTAACGTACAGTTATTTCTTATTATTCATTCGATGTTTAATACATACAAAAGTTTTTGCTTCATCGAAATGAGCATTATATTAACAATAAAAGGAAATTATGAACAATTAATTGATAAACGAAATTCATCAAATCAAGAGTAGAATCAAAATTTGCAGCTGTACTGAATAGTTTTCGTTGTAATTATGTAAACGAGATCAAACAAGTAGGGATCTACGGATTTATGTGCTTGTGGACTCGGATCAGAACTCATCGAGCCAAAGAACTTCGGGACTCGGACCAGAACCCATTGAGCCCAAGAACTTCGGGACTCGGACCAGAACCCATTGAGCCCAAGAACTTCGGGACTCGGACTCGAGCCTAAGTCTAGAAGGATTCGCAGCTCTCTACTGGCATCGATTATAGTTAGTTACAAAGAAAATATCTTTTCACATGATATCTTTTTTTGAAAAGCTAGCATAATTACCGTCTTATTGTTTATTTAAATTTAATAGAATTAAAAAGCTTTCGATACCGAACATTATTTTCATTGCATGCAAAGATGTCGCTATGATACATAACTTCTAATTGAAATCGATGATTCATCTTACAGTATACATACAATGTGTTTGTTATGTCATGTCTGCTTATCTATCGCATGATTCGTTTCCACTTGTTTGTTGACGTAGTTATTTGCTTACCTATACTTGTCATGTCTTACCAATGATTGATCGATCAGGTGAGTAAAAAAGTTTTTCTTTTTTTTTTTTTTCTTTCATCTATTCAATACGCTGTTATTTAGTATATTTCTTGGGGTTATTATCCGTCAATGCGATAAGCATACTGGTGTTCTTTTTTTTAATTTTTATTATTCTAGATGAATGATCGAGACGATTTTGCTGAATTAGTTGGTACGAACAAAATTGTTTTTTTTTGTTTTGTTTTTGTAAATAAAATTTATTATATGATGATAGCTAGTGCACGAAATGTGACTAAATGTCCATCATTTTATTTTCATGGTCGTATTCGTTATGGAACAAAAGGTGAAAAAGTTGAAGAAAGATTTTTGGTAAAGCAAAAAAAAACAAAAGTCAATCATAGTTTAGAATTTATATTTTTTATTAAATTTTTAGTGTATGGATGCTGTTCGTGTATATATTTGTTCAGTAAAAATTCCTGTCAAAGTATAATAAATTATTAAATAAAAATAAAAATAATATTGATTATTTAGATTGAATCACAATTTAATATTCTATCAATTAAAGCAATAGAAAAATCAAGTGATTCACATGTAATTTATTGATTTGTTTTTTTTTTCTTTGCTATTGTTATATTTATATTAATAAATAAAAAATTTAGGTTATTATTGAAACAGATACCAAACAGATTCATGCATTATATGGTCTTCATGATAAAGCATCATTACAACCATTTCTTATTGTACTTATTCGAACTATACGTGCTGTTTTTCCACATAGATTACAAGCAATGTATGTATGAATTAATCACAATAATATTTAAGAAAAACAGTATCTAGTATGTTTCTTTGTTTATTTTTGTTAGTGTGGATATTCGTCCAGAGAATGAATATGATAGATTATTACGTTTATCAAATGAATATTTTGAAGATAAATCAAGTGATATTAATGTATGTGGAGGTTTTTCTATTCGTTATGAATGTGCTTGTGATTTTTATCAAAGTCAATATTATCGATCAGTACCAAGCGTAAGTTTTTAGTCTTTGAATTAATTGATAGTATATATTATCTATAGTTAAATAATCAAAAACATTTTCTAGAGTTGAAAAACAAATAATTATTAAAGAAAGAAAAAGTAACGTTGAGTTTTATTAGTTAACAAATACGACCGTCATGGGTTAATGATAAGAAAAAAACTGTTTTTTTTTTGTATTATTGGTAAAATGCATGATTTTGAAGTGATGTTTTGAAAAGAGTTATGGATGATAGAAAAAAAAATTTTTTTAATAATCATGAAAAGTAATTATTTGTAAAATCTATTGAACATTTACCATGTTTGAATAAATGTTCTAGTCATTAACTCATTTCATTTTTCATTAACAATGTCTTTATATTCAAAGAGATAGTAAATAAAATAATCTTTACTGTCATCATCTATCCTTTGCACATTTTCCCATTGTTATGATTGAATGCATGTTAATTTTGTAATGAATTTTGAATAAATATTTATTTAGCTTGTTGATACAGTATTTGCTCATCGTTTATCACGTGAATTTACATTTCATGAATTTGAATCACTTACACAAAAAGATTGGTTACCAATTATTGGTGCATTACGTCATAATGAATGGTTTAGAAAATTAACAGTTGAAAATATAAAATTGGTTTGTTAATTAAATTAAATATTTTTATTTTATCTATGCATTTTTCTTTTTTTTAAGTCATCGGAAAGTGTTGATGAACTTTGTATTGTCTTTCGTCTAAATAAAACAATCAAAGATCTACGTCTAGTTAATTGTAGTCTTAGACAGTAAAAAAAAAAACAAACACAATTTTTATTTTATTGTTTATTAAAAAAATAAAAATATTTTTATTTTGTAGGGATTTCTGTACACGATTTGTTAATTATCTAGCAATAACTTCTATTGAAAATTTTGATTTATCTAATAATACAATTGAAGATAAAGGTAGATTTATTATACTATTTGATTTCAGATATGTTTGTGAACTAAAATTAGACATAAGAATCTATATATAATGAATCGATATCTTAGCTAGTTTTTACTATTTTGATTATAAACATAATGAGATAAAGTTTTAATAATAAAATTCTTATAGATATTTATTCATTCAAATTTAATTAACATTAAATATATTGATTCGATGGTTTATCTTAAACTATAGATAATGATAAAAAAAAAACTAATGAATCGAATAAGACATATTTTTTAAATTGAATATAAATATGTCTGATCGAATCTCAATAGTCATTTGATATATTAATTAATCATAAATGACGTTTCATATACTTTTACGTTTTTTTTTGTTTATCAAAAAATCGTATCCTCTTATCATTCATTAGTCATCTAACTTTTATAATTAATATTAAGGTCATAAAATATATAAAAGTTTTGCTGTTTTCAGCTGAATATAAATGAAATATTTCTCTAGTTGTATTAGAAATGGAATTTGATTTTGAACTTCTCTATTCGGTTATAAGGAAAAATGTTTTTTCTTATTTTATCATGTTGTTAATAAATGATATTTACTTATAAATCTTGTTGGTTTTTTTTTTATTGAAGGTTTAAATGCTCTAAGTACAGCATTACAACAACGTAAATGTCCAATACGATCTTTTAATCTTCAATCATGTTCAGTAACACATAAAAGTTTATATAATTTTAATACAGCATTGATTAATAATAATTTTATAATAAAAAATCTTAAAATTCTTAATCTATCTGGAAATCGTATTAAAGAAGAAAATGTAAGTTATAATATTATATAAAGAAGAATTAAAAAATTTTGCTTTTTTTTTTTTGTTTTTAGTGTATTACACTTCTATTCTCTAATAATGAAAATGTATTAGAAGAATTACATTTAAGTGATATTGAATTTAGTCTCGAATCGGTAAATTAATATTAAACACGAGAATTTTATATTAATGTTTCTGTTTTGTTTTATAGTTTTTTCATTCATTAGCAACATTACCATGTAAACTTCATCGTTTATATATATCTTCAATAAAATCTTCTACACCATCATCAATATCAGGTGGTGTAAAATTATTTTTTACAAAAACTCAATCATTAGAAATTTTACAATTAACAAATGCTAATTTATCAATTGATTTTCTAAGGTTTGAAAAATAATTAATAATAAAAGAATTGTTTCTTTTTTGTTTATATATAGAGAATTATGTGATGGTCTTCATTCTAATATATATTTAAAAAATCTTAATCTATGTCTTTCGGGAAATCAACTTGAAGCATTTATTCGAGATTATGCACCTCGTTTTGCAGCTATTCCTTGTTTAAATGTACTTGATGTTAGTGGATGTGGTAAGAAAATTTTGTTTTTTCTTCTATCATAATAAAATAAAGACTATTCTCAGAAAACAATTTATAGTCTCAAGTTTTATAGAAGTCAATTAAAAAGTGTTAACTCAAATATTTAGAGTTAGGATTTTGGTTATGTTTAGTATGTCGAAGAAGAAATGAAAAACAAAAAAAAACACCCGTGAAAATTTGCCGATTTGGGTACAAGTATTTAACCCAAATAGTTGTATTTATGTTAATCATTAAAAAAAAAAATTTTTTTAGTATAAAATAATATCGATTTTCATTCCTATAATTTTATATAAATTAGCAATTTGAAAAAGTAAAAATATTTAGGATTGCTGGCTTGAATGTTGAATACTCAACTGAGTTGTAGAGTACTACCTCAAATCACGATGGAATCAGTGATTTATCTGCTGGGTGAGCGCCGCCCACCCGAAATTTCGACTCGCCCAGTCTGAAAACGAAACCTAGATAAAACACTGGATGGAATCACTAATGATGAGAGTAATAAGTTAGATTTAAGATGAGCCGTGTAATGAAGTTTCTTCATTTTCGACAGCTCCCGTGTGGCTTGTGACAAACAATTTTTATACATGTTAGAAAAATGAAATAATAACTAGTCTAAACAGTGTACCCAGATACACAATGTAATACAGGATCTATGCATGCCGAAGAAGAGATCTATTCAATAGTAAAAGAAATTAGATAAGAAACAGTTGAATTTTTCTTCTGCTGAGAAATCAATCATATAATTTATCCATGAACTTATAAATCCATATTACTATGAAAGAAAAATTTTTCACGCTAAGAAGTTTTCACCTAGACATTCATCTTCCTAGATTTTCTCTTATGCATTTTAATGAAACAAGTCGTTCAATTGAGAATTCGCTTTTGTATTGAAACTATATCAATTAATTGATCATCGTTATGTCTCTATAAACGAAATGATTTTATTTTCTATTTAGATTTGGATAGTGAAGTTGTAACATTATTAATTGAATTAAAAAAGAATCAAAAATTAAATTCACTTCATATCGGTAGAAATCTTAATAATATAAAAGCAAAGTAAAATCATAAAAAAATTCAATAAAATTAATGTTTGAACGTTTTTTTTTTTCTATTTTAGAAATCTGCCAAGAATAGTTAATGCAATGAAAGATTTTGTTTTTGATTGTGTAAATAAAAAAACAAAAAAAAAGAAATAATAAATTTAATTTTTGATATTCTAGAAACTTGAATATTTATCAATTGCTGATTCAAAATTAAGAGAAAATACAGCTGAAGTTCTTCTATCATTAATTAATAATATATCAATAAAAACTCTTGATATTCGGTAAAGAAATAAAAAAATAAAAACAAAAAGGACTAAATTATTTTCATAAAATTATATTATTATTATTTTTTATATTGTAAATAGAGGAAATTTAATGAGTGATGCTGGTGTACGTGTATTTACTCAAGTTATACAAATGAATCGTCATTTACGTACAATATTCTTCGATCGAAATGTTCTTTCATTGAATAATTTTGAAGATATTGTTAATGCTATGGAAGAGTATGTATTAGTTTTATTTTCATTAGTAATAAATCATTAAAAGATACTATTTACAAAAAAAAAAAACAACACTTATATAACTTCTTCATGATTAATAAAGTTTCGAAGTGTCTTCTGTTCAATGCCACTTAAATGAAGATTCTGAGAGCATTGATCATGAACCTCTAACACTGCTGAATAGCGATCAGTTTTCAATCACTTGAGCTACAGAAAAACTTGTTATTCCTCTAACATAGTGCGTTCAATCGAATTGAAATCTTTTTTTTTCACAGGCATGGGACACTTTTTTGGTGTGTCTGCTATTTTTCAGAATTATTGTGGTTGAGAAAGCAGGACGACTTTTAGCTTTTATGGCAAAGATCTTCCTTAAAAGGATGTATTTGGGAATCTGGAGTCTATGACAACTTTTGCACTTCTCATAGAAGCCTATCTACCCTGAAAGTTTGAACCTGAAAATGGGTGTTCTCTTAAGCCTCCCTATCCCCCCTCAAAAAAAAGTCACTTTTCGTCAAAATCAACGAAATTAAGATAAACACAGGAGAAGATAACCCGTCATCGAATCTCTCATAAATAACAAAAATTTTTGAATGTGTCCATCCTCTATTCGAAAAACAAGTTGTTTTTAAAAAAAAAACCGAAAATCTTTTTCGATTTTTCTTATTTTATAGGTTCTCGATTGCATCTTCAAGATTTCTCGAAGGAGCTTCATTGTAGCCAATAGTTTTTTTTTGTTTGAAAGAGCATGTAAAACTACAGTGCCTATGAGAGTCAGTTTTTCTTATTATTAAGCTTTGCTTTTATTATATATACAAACCTTTATATAATTAGAGCGTCATTTTTGGGGAGGTTTTTTGCATCATTGAACTTTCGATCCCTTTTTTCCCTTAAAAAGTAAGACTTTAAAAAACAAGGACTCTCATAGACACTGCATTCTGATATGCTCTTTCAAAGAAAAAAAAATTATTAAATGTATAGACTGAAGAAGCGCAGAGAAATTTTGGAGACGAAATTAGCTATTTTGGGATCCGTTTTCGGTTAGTATCTCCGTCAAACGTTATAATACAGGGCTGAGAATTTTACCATAGCCATGGTTCATCAGTTCCAACATATCCTGAAAATTTCATGCTATTTGAACATTCCTAGCCTGAGATCGAATTTTGAAGAGGAGGGGAGCCTTAAAGTACTCATAAAGACAAAATCTGTTAATCGCTTTCTCACCGAAGACTAGTGAATCATAGGTTATCGACCATGTTGATGCCTAATATAATCATAAGAGCTCTCCTTAGATTTTGTTCTAAGAAAATTGCTTGTAGTCATATTCAGAATCACAATTACAAATTTTTTTTTCATCACAGGAATTATGTTATTCAATATTTACCGGTACCAATAACTGATATCATACTAATGAAAACATCAGAAAAAGATCGTATGGAAAAATTACAATTCTTAATGACTAAAGTAATCAATTTTCTTTGTATTTTTTATTTCATAGTAATTTTTGTTTCTTATTTTCTAAGCTTGATTCTCTATGTATAAGAAATCAAGAACAAAATCAAAATATATCTTCAAGTGATTCTTTAAATGTAACAATAACAGCAAATTTAGCACGTGAAATAGCATATTCATGGGAATGTCAACAACAATTATTTGGTGATCAATTATCACTTGAATATATTCAATCATGTTCAAATCGATCAAATAATAAAAATGATGAAATAAAAACAATGCTAACACGACCAGCACATATCAATGAAGTATATATATATATATATGAATATTTTTAATCTTATAAAGAAAAAAAAACAATAAATATTATTATTTTGTTTTTTTTTTCAAAAGGTTTCATCTAAATTACATGATTTATATTTAACTGAAGAAGAACATTTAAAAGATGAATGGAATGATATATGTAAATTATTTGAACAAAAATTAATTAAAACACAGGAAAATTTATCAAAAAAATATTATCAATTATTTAAAGAACAATCATTAATTAATTATGATGATGTAAATAATAAAGAAAACAAAAAAAAAACAAAAGATTTTTTTTTTTTACATTTAGAAATTTCAAGAAGAAATTCGAACATATTTTTCAAATACAAATAATAATATTAATCAATTATTAAATAAAGAAATATCTGCTAGAATCACTGCATATACACGTGAATGTTATATTAATGTAGCAACATGTTTACAAAGAAGAGCTTATGATACAATGAATGAAATAGCATTTGATATGCATAAACAATTGGTAAGATCATTAAAGAAGTGTAAATCAATGTGCTCATCGACGATAGCTACAAAAGTCTCACGAAAAAACTTCTCTACGTGTTAATCGCCGATCGAGCTCATATTTTGCCCATAAATGAGTCTCATCAAGTCTTACATATGGACAAAATATGAGCTCGATTGGCGATTAACACTAGTGGCGTATCCAGGATTTTTCAGTATGCTGGATTTCAACTTCAGAGCATGGGACCCACGTGAAACTTATCGAGATATGATATTGAGTCCAAATGATGAGTTTTTATCGAAAGATTTTTGTAATGGGAGTTTGCGAAAAAAATTAGCATTTTCCTGAGCCTCACCAAGATTTTTCTTTTTCTATTGGTAGTACCTTGATTTTTAGAATTTAATAGTAAGCTACATCGAAATTCATCGACAGATTTCAAATTTTGTCTAAAAATATGCATCCGTTCGCCAGTTACAATGTTTTGAATTTTTTCTAAAATTTTAGGAGCATGCAGCAAATTTCCAAAACATTATAACTCATGAACGGATGCATATTTTTAAATGAAATTTGAAATCTGTCGATGAATTTTGATGTAGCTTACTATTAAATTCTAAAAATCAGGATACTACCAATAGAAAAAGAAAAATCTTGGTGAGGCTCAGGAAAATGCTAATTTTTTTCGCAAACTCCCATTACAAAAATCTTTTGATAAAAACTCATCATTTGGACCCAATATCATATCTCTATAAGTTTCATCTGGATCCCATGATCTGAAGGTGAAATCCAGCATACCGAAAAATCCTGGATACGCCACTAATTAACACTTGTAGAGGTTCTCTCGTGAGATGTCGACTGAAATTTTTGAATGAATTTTCTAAAGTTTCGTAATTTCGAGAAACTCTGAAAAAAAAAAGAAATTTCTTTCAGTCATTAAAAACTGTGATAATTCTAGGAATCGACTATACTTCGTACAGCAACTCCTTCAACACAAATGTCAACAGCAGATGGACAACAACATTCATCATCATCTAGTAAATCGATCATAATTTTACAAAAAAAAAATTTCATTAAAATCTTTCTTCTAAACTATAGCTATCGATCGTCTTGTTAATCGTGGTGCTCAAGTTGTTCATCGTCTTGCTCATAAACATCCTCATCCACAACCAGAATTAAATGATGAAATAACAAATAATCGACTATTAAAAAATGCTGATTCAAATGAATGTGTTACAAGTAATTATATTTAATGATTTAGAAATTTTTTTAATAATAATAATCAAAATATTAAATTTAGATCCTTCACCAAAAACTCCTAGATCATCATCGAAAGATAATCGTTTATTAACATCTTCATCAAATAAACCTCCGGCTCCACCATCACCAAAATCATCATCAACTGCAGAACGACATCGATCACTTTTACTTAATACAGATGAACAAGAATCTATTTCACCAGATCCTAGTCCAGTTTATAAGAATTTTCCTATTCTAAATCGAACAAGAAAACAAGAAATTCCATTAGAAGATGAAGCTGATCGTATTGAACATGATTTACTTGATTTAGTTGAAGAAGAACGACGAAAAGATCAACAAAGAAATACACCACCTATGGTACCTCCAAAAAAAAGACTTACACTACCAGCACAAGACAATCATCTTGATATTGAACTTGAACCAACAACAAAATTAGTTCATCTAGGTATTAAATAACGATAAAAAAAAACAAAATATCAAGCGCTTCTCTAACCATATTTCTTTTTTTTGTATTTGAATGTTGAAAGTGTCTTGAGATGTATTTCATCAGAAATGGCAAATTTCAAATTTTTCTCTGCAATACTTCAACAAGTTAAGATTTTTCTATAGAATAAAATTTCATTATTGACTATCAACAGAAGTTTTCCAACTGATAAATCGCTCTATGTGCATTATGTAGATTCAAATGAGCTATGAATACTCTGAAAAGAGTTTGTACTATTAGCTTATTGCCACAGGGACACTGTACTTTTTTGGAGTAATTATAGCTCATGCGGACCTATATAATTGCACATAGCCGTAGGGAGAAAAGTGAGACTTCAGTAAGGTAAAGTATCGTGCTTCAAAGCACTGAAGTTTCGTTTTTTTTCCTTATATACAGAACAAAAGAGCTCCTTCAATTAGAAACCTTAAGAGACTGAATCTAATGGTTTAAAACTAACGAGTTAAGTTCACATCTAATGCTGCACATTTTGGTGTTATGACTTCGCAAAATGAAAACACTTTTATTTTGAAATAAAGACCTCTGTTTAGAGGAGTACTAATGTTTAAAAAAGATTTGATAGGATCTCTAGAAAATGAGCTTTTAGAGGAAGTTTTTCTTTTCTTTTTTTTGAGTTCGAAGTTACTGAAACTTTCATCATTTCAGAAAAATGACTCCCTATAATGAATTAAACGTAGATACGTCTTGTTTTACTTGAAATGACTTATAAATTAAAATTGAAAAATTCATATATTATTACATTGTCTAATGAAATATTATTTTCAATTTATCTTTTATATTAAAGGTAAAGATCGACCTCGCCGTGGAAATGTACGACGACCAGTAAAACGATCAACAGATGGTGTTTCACATGATAGTTCATCTGATGGTGGTCTTGATAATGATGATAATAGTATTGAAGATATACCATCAACATCAACAACTGAAACATTAATTCAATCAAATATAAATCCTCCTAATATACCAAATGTTGATCCACCAACAACAGAATTACCACCGAAGTAAGTATACATGATGTGTTTGGTTTTTTTTTTTTTTTTGGTATTTTTTATTAGTTATACTTTAATAAGTTTTACGGAGAAAAAAGAAAATATCTTATCTATGATAGACGTTCACCCAAACCAAACAATCTAATATTGCAGTTAGTGAATAAATGCATGCATATGCATATTCTCTAATGAATTGCCTATTCAGAATTAAAGATAACCTAATAAACTTGCTGCATGTGTTGTTTTTTTTTAATTATTCAATCATATATATATATTGACAATTCATTAATCTTATTTTCTATATATAGAACATTAACAAAAATTAAATCAGGATTAAAAAGTTCAAAAACACCAACCGATGAAGCACTTCCACCACCTGTTCCTGTTAAAACTCAACAAACACGTTCTTCAGCTCCTCAACAACAAAACAGTACACCATTATTAACAACAAATATTACATCAAAATCAACACCAGTAATTAATAATGATACATCACAAATTATGAATTCTGATTCAATATGTGATCCAAATCAAATCAAACCTACAATGTCACTGAGTTCACAAACAGTATTATCAAATAAAGATGATCAAAAAGAAACATATAATTCATTAGAAAATATATCACCACAAGCACCGCCTGTATCAGCTCGAACAGGTAGAGCAGCAATTGGTACTCGTGTACTTCCAGTACTTGATCCGAGTGGAGAAGTATCACCAGTTAAATTAAGACATTTTCAATCAGAGAAAAAAGGTATATTTAATATAATTCATTATTATTCAATAAATAACTAACAAATATAATTAAGACTATAGGACTTTTGTATAATTTTTGTTATGATTATAATAATTGACAAAAGTATTTTGTAATATTGTAAATTCTTTTTTTTTAAATGAATTACCATTTATCTTTAGAAGATAGAGTTTATCGAGTCGAAAATTTTTCCACTCGAACCTTGTTGATCAAACTTTTTTCAAGCTCGAATAGAAATTTGTTTGAACCATACTTTGATAATCTCAGTCGAAAAGGAAACAGTATAGACTTCAAAGTATCTTAGATAAACAAAAAAACTGTGCATATAATGATCAAAATATTGTCCTCTCTTTGAAAATGGGATTAGAAATATGGAATCTAATTTTAGTTTTTTGACTAGTGAAGAAATTATTTGAACGTTCAAAAAAAACAATTAGATTGAATAGTGAATCAATGTCTCTCGCGTATAGAGAATGTAGAAGTCTAGTAGTATATTTTGTTGGGTAATTTCTACTATACAATCTGATATATTACTAACAGTGTCAACAGTTACTTTCGAATATCAATACTAAAAATCCTTTTTCATGATTCTCAAGAAAATTTCTAAGCGTACACTAAAAAAGAGCATACAATTCTAAATATAAGCAAAGATCACCATTAAAAGAAACGATTAATTCTGCTCAGTACTACTTTTTAACTTCTCGAAAACACTTGTAAAGTAGATAAAATACAAAACAAATATTTTATCTCAAAATTTTTAATCAATCTGATATATAATTAGTTTGTTAAGAGAAGAAATTCTATTCAGATTAATATCAAACTATTTCTAATTGTTTTATTTCTTCTACAGAAAGTTCAACAGGATTTGATGGTGCATCTGGTGCTGGAGATTCATCAGCATCGGCTGATAATGAAAAGTACAAACGTAAGAAATTGACTTTTCTAAGTAAAATTTTTCATCAATTAATTCAAATATATGTGCAGGTTTATCAGTAAAAGAACGAGCACGTATGTTAACTACACCTAATACTTCAATGGCATCAAGCGATAAAAAGACAACTACAACAACACCACCAACTAACACAACAGGTAAATAATATAATTGAAAGGTTTTGTTTTTCTTTTCTTCTATCAAAATTTTAACTTCCAGGTGTTTTAAATGAAAAATAATAATTCGAGTAAGATTTTGTGTCGCTTTATTTTAATGCTTCCACTTATAGGCTTATTTAAAATATCTTTTTTGGTTCTTTTTTTAAATAAATAATGATTTGTTTGTATTGATCTTACTATATAAATTTATTGTTTTTTTCTTTTTTAGTAACATCACCTTATACACCACGTACTCATCGACGATTAATTGAACAAGTGAATCTATTTTGTTGATTAGCACATTCCAAGTATTTTCTTTTCCCCGTTTTCTTTTTTGTCCGTATTATTTATTCTTGTTCTCAAATATAAATTCTCTCTATGCTTGTTGTTTAATATAATATTACATCTCTCATTAATCTTCGAAGAGTATTTCTTGTGTTAATTATTCATATATTTGATCAATTTTGCTTGTTCATTGGTGCTCATAATCATTTCTTTTTAGTTTTTCTCATGCTTAACTTCATATTTTTTAACATACCGACACGCTTCTTCTTCTTATTATGTAAAAATAGAAAACAACAAAAAAAAAAAAAAAGTTGACATATATTTGAACTATTCTCTATTTTTTACTTATTCGCTTATGTGTGTGTATTCTTTTGTTTGTTTGTTTTTTATGCATTATGATAACACGGAATAAACATAAAGAAGAAGAAAATAATGAATTATTATTATATTTTACAACAAGTTAATGAATGTATCAGAGGAAATTTTCGTACATATTGACGACGAAGAAATTTTGTATTGAGTATCGATATAAAGTATGGTTCAAGGCATTTCATAAAGATTAATCGTTCTACAACGAGTAGTTTATCACAACTCGAAGAAAACGATATTATTTTACATAAAGAATTCGTTTTTTTAATGAAAATTCATCTACAGATAATGGGAAATCATGTCAACGAATTAACTCAATAGGTAGAGAGGCAAATATATTACCAAAAAGAAGAACATGTCAATTATTTATGTGTGTATCCACAAGTATGATGTACAGTGTCATGAACAACAAGAAAATGTATACTTAGCGAAATTGATGGGATTGTAGAAGTAGAAAGACATCAAGGAAATCCTGATTCGCTTGTTTTTTTTGTTGTGAAATTTGAGATGATCTCTTTTTTTGTTATTGTTCATGTGTATGAAAGAAAATAAATAGTTGACTGTTTCATATAAAATAAAGGTTTGAAAATCATACTATGACTATGAAAGTATCTGTTGAATATCGATTAGTTCTGGTTGCAAAAAAATCATACGCGTCGAGGACATTAGCAGTATAGAACAAATTTCGAACGTAGTTATTCATTAGTGATTTAAAAATACCCACACCATTTTATTCAGTATAAAGGCCGAGGGACTGAGTCAACCATCACAGAGTTTGTTTATTGAAGCATGTAATATGTGCCCGTGTTCACTCCTCCGAGCTTTAACTCGTTTCTTTGGAATATTAAGTTTCTATAAAATACTGAATACTAATACCTATTTCAAAAAAGGAAAAGTGTGAGTATTTTTTGAATAACTTTTGATAGAAATTAGATAGAGAGGTGCGATTTTCATCATTTCAAAGAGGAGATGAAACTACATCAAATTGTCTATACCAGTTTTTTTTTGAACAAGTTTTCTCAGAGTCTATCCATCAAGTTTGTTAAATATAAAAGATTGTCTAACGTAAAAGTTTTACGATCTCAATTTTCACGAGTGCACTAGTATCGTTAACTGAAGATCTATAAAATATGTAAGTCCTATGTTATAAGTTTTAGCCAATCATGAGTTATGAATATTTTGCTGCATGTTATCAACAGATTTTTCATAGAAAATTGACCTTTTTTTTCTCATTTTTCAAAGAAAAAAAACCAACCTTATAAACTTATTCAAAAGCCTGAATCTTTTGAAAAAATTGGTGGGAGACTTTGAAAAAACTTGTCAGAAAAATCTGATATAGACTATTCGATGTAGTTTCATCTCCTCTTTTAAACGGTGTAAACCACATTTCTCTATCTAGGTTCTATCAAAAGTTATTCAAAAAATACTTACACATTTTCTTTTTTGAAATGATTATTATATAATACCAATATCATATTGATATTGTTACATTCCTTCTGTCTATTGTAGGTATGATATATAGTTATGATCTAAAAAACAATCAACATCGCTCACAACCTCTCATGTTTCCCATGTACACTGCAGTGATGCTCTGCATTCGGATATAGTAGACTTAAGTGTAAATGAAAAATCCAATGAAAATTCTTTATAATTATTTGAATCAATGTTTTACTTATCAAACGGATATGTACAAACATCAAATCTTTGATTGAACACTGACATATATATATGCAAAATAATTGGTTTGCAATTACCGGTTCAATTATCCTACTAAGACTTTTAATTTGTCATTTCTATGATATATATATATGTCCAACTGTATCTTCTTGATTGAGGGCAATTTTTCTGAATTGGAAGAAAAAAAATATTCGCAAAGTAGAATCAACGTAGAAAGATAAAAATGTACGCGTTATGGAAATCAGCAAACGTAGAAATACTAAAATAATTAATGCAAATAGCTCGATTCAAGAGAAGACATCATCTGTATCGAGTCAGTCTAATAGTAGAGACGGTGCGTGCCGTCGTGGTCATATTAGAGTATGAGTGAAGTGGATGTTCTATCTTCGTCGACAGCCGTACACCCACATTCACATCCTAAAATAACCTGGACGACATGCACTGTCTAGCACTAGAACAGTTCGATAGAGATGATATTTTCTCTTGAATCGAACTACCTGTACTAATTATCTTACTATTTCTATTTTTTGCTGATTTCCTTAATGCAGACATTTTTATCTCTCTACCTCGATTTTATTTTGCGGATAACTTCGAGAGTGTGGTCATTTTCCCTTAATTGGTCGAAGAAAGTGTCTGCAATCAAATTGTATCCATGTTCAACAACAAAACCATATATTTATATCAAAAATAGTAAGATATTGTAATTGTTGAGTTTCGCTGGTGATATATAACATGAATGATTTTTTCGCTAACACTCATTTATATATTTGATAAAATTCAAATATGTTCATTGTATTGAAAACATACTAAGAAAAAAAAACCCATTATCTTTTGTCTTAAGACATCAACAGTTCATCTTCTATTCGGTATATAAGCATGCATCTTTATATTATAAGATTATTTCGATTGATAAGAAAAAAGATTTGTTGTTTTTTTTTTTTTTATTTAATGAACTAAAGCTTTAGCAACAAGACTTGAAGTTGAAGATACTGTTGCTGGTCGAGGAATTTGTGGTGTAGGAAATGGTAAACCATAAAGCGCAAATGCAGTACGTGCTCGACCACCATCATTTCGACGTCGTGCAAACGGATATGATATAGAATCAGGTGTAAAATTACGAAATGCTCGTTGTGTTTTTGGTATTTTTCGATGAAAAATTGATGACGGTCGACGTATTGTTCGATGTAATAATTTTTGTTCTTGGCTTATTTTACCTTGTCGATCATATTCATGTAATTGATAATGATAATTACGTGATGGTGTTGGTGTACTAATTAAAAGTTCATAATTATCAAATGCTCTTTTTCTCTCATATTTTTTTGCTATTTTATATACACGATAACAATGAAATGAAATCATAAGAATATTTTTTGACATAAACAATATTATTGATGGTTTACTACATCGAACATTCGTAGCTAAGAATATTCGATAAAATAGAAAAAGACCATCATGAATAAATAAAGACTATTAGAAATAGAAACAAAAAGAAAAAAAGGAATATTACCTAATATAATTTTTCTTCAATATGACTTACTCGAAAAAGGGGACACATATTTTGATCTTTAAGAAAATTTATTTGTCTTGGTAATCTTCTTCTTCTAGGATAAAATGTTATAGTTTCATTAGAAGAGGATGTTAATCCATCTGTATCAATAAATGCCATTTCAAATAAGGCTATAGTAAGAAGAACAAGACCAATATACATCCAAACTCGTTCAATGATAACATCATGATATTGTAATGAATGTGAAACAGATAATAGATCAGCAACATTTACTAAAGTAACAACTAAAACAATTCCACTTTTTTCTATTGTCATCTGTTCATGACTTATAAGTAAACGACTTATAGATAAAACAACAAGTAAAGTTTCTTGTATAGCATCAAGCCAACGTTGTTCTTCCATATAGTACCATGCCTGAATAGAAAAACAAATCCTTCTAATTCTTATTTTCTATTTCGACGTTTTCAAATTACTTTATCATGACATTCAATATGTCCAATAGAAAGAATAAGTTGTGTAGTAGTTGGTAATACACGTCGTACACGTACTTCATCAGATGAAAATAATGTACTATTTGAAAGAGCATTTCGTTGTCGAATATGATTTGATGGTAGAGCTGCTCTAGAACTAAGTTTATTTTCTGCAAGACGATATAATTTTCTATTAGCTGTTTCAACATGAATTATCCATAATGATGGTGCTGAACATGTCAAATAGAATATGATACAAAAGGCAACTCTAAAACAAAACAAAACAAAAAAAAGCAAATGACAATTTTTAACAAAAACAAAACAAAAAAATGTATGTTTTTGTGCTTTATTCATACGTTTTAAATTCACGTCCATTTCGTAACCAAACAACAATGCCAGTTTCAACAAGTAAAAATCCCAGACCAACAAGTATAACCCAACAATATTGATTATCATTTGTATCGACAACACGCCAAGCACAAATTAGTCCATGAGCTATAAGAAACACTCGCACTAGGAGTGATTTAACTATAGTCAGGCCGTGCATTCATCCGGCCATCTGTCTTATTTATCTTCTAACACAATTTCTTTTGATATGAATGAAAATACAAAACAAGTAACATAAAGAACAGTTAGAATGACATAGTTTCGTCAACAAATAATTAATACCGACTAAGCCTTTCTTTTTTATCTTTCCGTTGGTGATTTGAACAATCCCGTTCAATACTATGTAGTTTATATCTATATAATCGTCAATGTAGGTATGTCTTCTTTTTCTTAGGTCAACATTTATTGCATCAAATATGCTTATCATGTACACATCATCAGTTAAAGTTAATACGAAAATAAACTATAACAAAACGATCATTGTAAACTTGTTTGTAGCAACTTTGTTTAGTTGTTATTACGTATATGTATAAAGTGTCAGAATGAATAAGAAAATAGTGTGTTTATTTATTTTTCATTGATTCAATATATATACCTAACATGTATAACAATATAAAAAAAAAAAAAAAACAGATGTGTTTTGTCAATGATTGGCGTGTTTACAATTTGTTAGGACACATATTTTTTTAGGGTCATGTCTGTGTTAGTTCAATGAAAAATAGCTTTTTTTTTTGTTTTATTGGAAACTATTATTTCTGTGTGTGTGTGTGTGTGTGTTTGTTATGATAACAACAATAGTAATATGCAAGAAAAAAAAATAGTGGCTGGTGATAAAAATATAAATCGAAAGAAGAAATTCTTCTTATTGCATATAAATAAATAGTTATAAATTAAAGTTTAACAACTTGCTCCTTATTTAATGATAATTCAACCATACGAATTGATATATTAGATTTTTGTGATATTCTACTTGAAGGTGGTTCCGATTCGAATACATTATCACTTTCATATGTATCATTTGCCATACCTAAATCAGAACTTAAATCATCATCATCATCATCATCAATATCACTATCTAAATCATTGAAAGTTTTTAAATAGTGTACAACTTTTTTTGCATTAAATTGTGTTGCTAAATGAATTGGTGTACATTCATTTGCATCACGAGCATATGGATCAGCACCTTTTTGTATTAAATAATGAACAAGTTCATAATCATCAGCTGGACCACATGCAATATGTAATGGTGTCCAACCATTTTTATCTTTTCCTCTTAAACTAACACCTTTTTCTAAAAGATATTTCACAAGTGCAATATCTCCATTATCACATGCAATATGTAATAATGAACGACTATCTCCATCGGTCATATGTATATTAGCACCATTAGCTAAAAGTAATTCCAAAATATCTATAAAAAAAGAAAAATAAAATAACAAAATATTGTTTTTTTTTTTTTGAATTTAAATAAAAATTAACCTCGTCTTTTTAATTGAACAGCAGCATGAAGTAATGTCCAACCTGATTTATCTTTTTTATTAATATTGACATGTTTATTAATTAACATAGTCATTTTTTTTAAACAATCATTACCACTACCTACAACAAACATCATTGGTGTTGCACCAGTTTTATCTTCAATGTCAGGTTCATTGACATAATCAAGTAATATTTCAAGTATTTCCGTATTTTCAGCCCAAGCAGCAAAATGTATTGGTGTTCGTTTCATTGAATCAACAGGTCGTCGAATATAATCTTCAACATCTTTATGATTTAATTGAGTAAGTATAGTACGTAAATCATCAATATTATTATCATCAATTGCTTTTATTATTTTACTACATTTAGCAATATCTCGTACTGTTCCTTGTATTAAACCATGATATACATCTGAGACCAGTTCACGTGCTCGTTTAAATAACATCAACAGTTCACTGGTATGACGTTTACTAAACAAAAAAAAAAAAAAAAAACTAGTCATAAATAAAATCGGAACGAATAACGAAATGCTATGCTTCAATGATTTGCCAATACTGACATACACAAATATATATGTAGGCTACGAGAGAAAAAAAAATAATAAATAAAAAAAAAAAAAAGAACGTATATCGATGTTTTATTATAAGGCATACTTTCTTTTTCTTTTTTTTTCCTATCTATCGTCATCCGATGAATCGACAACACTCATAATATTAATTGATTTTACAAGGAAAAAAATATCTTTATACGAATTCTCAGAGTATAATGAAGTTTTTCTTTTGCTATTTCAAAATACGTCATATAGACGTCCAAAAAACAAAAACATATGACATAAACTATATGAAATATTCATTAAGATATTTTGTGAATATCTAGTCAAGTATATTAATCGATACATTGAATAAGTTTTACAAACATAATTGATAATTCGAATATGTAATTTTTGTTTTTAATAAAATTTTATGAGAAATAATGATAAGTTTCATTTTTAATATAAATCTATGTCTTGAAAAACATATTCTTGAACATAATAAATCTTATTTACTCAATAAATTTCTGTACTCATTAATTATCTAGCTTAAAATTACGACAATTAATACTTTGAACATATCATCCATGAAGTTCAAATAATTTCAATCGATTAATATAAACTTCAATAACAAAGAAAATCCAATGATGTCATTAATAAAACCATTGAGGATACAATAAATATTATTTCTATTTTTTGATATTTTATTGTGAGTTGAGTAAAGAAAAACTTCTATTAAAACAAAATTTATAACAATGATATGTCTTTATTTGACAAATATTTTCCTACTTCATGGTACAAATAAATGTAAAATATGAATTTAATTTATGCATATTTTTCTTATTACATTCGATAAAAAAATAATCATTAAAAACTTTATCTAGAATAAGAAACGAGCTTCAATTTAATACTTGTACATCAAAAGTACTTTGAATATTTTCTATTGCAATAATAATAAAATACTTTAAAATTAAATAAAAAGTACATATTAATATAGTATTACTTAATTATATAAGATGAACTTTTGATTAGAAAATATTATCTCGATTATTTTTGATTTTTTTATAAATTGAATTTCATGACTTCAAGTATTTAATATATTTAATTTGATAAATAATTCTATTTTCTTTTCGTCGTCTCCATTTTGTTTGACAATGCTTGAAGAATACAAAGTTTTTCTTCAAATATTTTCTTTTATTATCAATGTCATTTTTGTTGTAAAGAGGACATTGACAACCACGTTAAAATAATGTTAATAACCTTCTTTTTCGATTTGTTTTTAATACAAATCACTTTTACAACTATTGAAAGTATCACATATTCATGTTGGACAAATTCAACATGTGGTTGTTCATTAAATGCACCTATTTTAACGAAAATTATTGGTGGTGAAGAAGCTACAATGAATAGTTGGGGTTGGGCTGTATCTATACGTTTTCGAAATAATCATATATGTGGTGGATCATTAATATCATCAGAATTAGTTTTAACTGCTGCACATTGTCTTGTTTCAAAAAAGACATTATCAAGTCTTAGTGTTACAGCTGGTTCACATTATTTATCTATTATTAATCAACAACGATCTATATCAGAAATTTCTATTCATCAAAATTTTAATACAATAACATATATTAATGATATAGCTATAATACGTTTATCATCACCGTTTGATATGAATGATCGTTCATTAGCTGTAATTTGTTTACCACCACCAATACTTGAATATCCACCAAATGATACTATAGTTATTGCTATTGGTTGGGGTGTGTTGTCAATGGTAGAAAAAATTTCATCAGATACATTACAACAAGTGACATTGAAAACTGTTCCTAATACGATTTCGACATGTTTAGTATTAATTCATAATGAAAATGGTCAGTTTTGTGCTGGTGTTCAAGGTGGTGGAAAAGGTATGTAAAAACAAAAATATTAATTTTAATATACGATTAGTTGTTTTGTTAAATTAGATACATGTCAAGGTGATAGTGGTGGTCCATTAATGATGTATTCTAATCAACAATGGTATATAGTTGGTATTACAAGTTATGGAAATGGATGTGGTTTACCTTTTTCTCCTGGTGTTTATACACGAGTATCAATGTACGAAAAAGATATTTCTTGTTTTTTAAAAAATGACACATCATGTATAAAGAAAAAATTTATTGTTCGAAACTCAGTTTCATCAATGTTTACATTTTTCTATATGAATAATTTTATCATTCGTTTGTTTTTAGTGATAATTCACTTTTTGTTTTGGTAAGAAATAAAAACTATGAGTGATTTATTTTTTTAATTATAAATCTATTCTTAGATATGTTAATTTCATACATATATATATATGTCGGAGTTGCCTTTAAAATTGAAGAGACAACTGAGATGAGCTAGTTGCCTTTTCAATCTTAAAGTTAACTAGTTGACTTTTAAAGGCAACTAAATTTTATAGTCAACTCCGACATATATATTATGAATGATGAAGATAAGTCAAACAAGGAAATAGAATCTTATGAATCTTTTCGAGATTGAGAACAATCAATGGCTGCTTAATTAATGCGTATGCTAGGAAGTAAAATAGAAATACGAAATGAAAATGCAAGTTTTTGGAACAAAAATAAAGATGTTATGAGTGTGGATGTATGACTGTAGTAATTTAGAAAAGGCAAGACTTTAGTGATCCGAACCTATCACAAAACTTAAGTGAATCTATTAAGGGTATGTGCTAGTACGACATTAGAAATGATAAAGCAAAAGAATGTATATAAATTCGAGACGGGCGACTTGTGATTTACTGTCAGAAACTTCGAAGATATCTGTTTCTTGTGATTATTAGCAGATGTAATTTCTATCAGCGGCATCTATATGAAATATGGACATTGAATGATCTCTTGCATATTTTTATATGATATAGTCTAGAACTGAAAAATAAATATAACTATTATATAATCATTAGGAACATTCGCATATGCTTGTTATTCTATCAAGAACCACTTCGATGAAAATTATAGAAAGCAGCACAAGCAACCAGTTTGTAGTATAAAATACATGTTTAGAAAAATTATAACGAAGGTAGAGCCTGCTAACTAAGTGCAAGATCTAGCAGCATACTATATTGAAATCTTTGTGATCTTAGATATGAAAAGATACATTCTAAAATATTCGTTTGAAGACGATGATTCTTTTTCCGAGAAATATTATCAGCCTCATCCATATTCTAACTCATTGAATCCTAGACTGATTGTTTCAAATATGAAAGGATAACCAATAATCATCAGTAATCAGAGTTATTATCTAACCTTAGAAATATCTTTTCCTAGGCAACATTAAATTTACACAGAATTCGTTTTTAAGTAGATATATAGCTATGAAATGATTTTCCTTTTATTTAAAAAATAAATTCCTATTTTCATTTGCATTGAGAAAAAACAGCAGGCACTTGCTTTTTTTTCTTTTAACAAAACAGATATTGTAGAGTATGCACGAATAGCTTGTTCTGCATCGATATCAGCAAATAATTTTCGAAATTGTTTTTATAAATAAATAAAGCAATATTTTAAGATTTTTTTTTAAGTATTTAATTACGAGAGAAGACAGTTACTATTCTATTATACTAATAGGATTAAATAAGTTAAAATATCCATCATCTTTCTTTTTTATTTGAACATAACTCAGAAAACTATATTTTTATACTTCACATATCATGAATGAGCCATATTGAATCCGAAGACAAATAAAGATCGATTAAAATACTACTACTCAAAAATTGTAAGCTTACAAACTCTTTCGTTTTCTTTTTGGTCGAAGCTTACTAAGAAAAACTAGATTTCAAATGAATATAATCTCGATTAATCAACAAATTTTAGAATATTCTGATAAATCGTAATTAATGGGTAATTATTTAGATAATTGTGATTAATCAGCGATTTTATAACCAACTTCCATAGTGAGCCAAAATTTATTAAAAAGTATTTTTCTCTTTTATTTGGATCAATATCAACACCAATGAGCCATCTAAATAGTCTTTTTATCTGTTTTATTTTAGGTTAATTCTCACAACAACATTAATAGTTAAATTGAACAATCATTTGACTGCATTGTATATATATACAAACATTTTAGCTTAGGTTGCCTTTAAACGAGGAATATGAGTCGATACTCTCACGAGCTTGAAAGGAGCATTAAACATACTGACTAGCTAGGAATGTCAGGGTTCTCGTTTCTTTGAGCTTTGTTCCTGAGCAACGGAAACTCACTTGACAATTCGTTTCCATACATTTTCGAGCATTTGGAGATGATGATAAATATCTATTCTTTCAATTTGTATCAAATCACGATAGATTCTTGGGTTCTTAGAAATGAAATCTAAAGACGCGAGAACTCACATTAGGCTTTTAGGAATGTGATACTCGGTGTAGGTATCCATATATACGAGCAGGAATTTGAAACTGACACCCCTATTGTTGGCCAGTGTTCACTGAAAACTTGGGAAGACATGTCACAATTCGAAATAATGTTCTCGAATATTCGAGAAAAAAATACATCAAACTACTATGTTAGAAAAGCAGATCCATGATACTGCAATGTCACATGTGTCGCGAACAAAGTTTGACTACAAAATGAATTGAGTGTGGCTGAATGGGATGGAGGTGAGAGTCGATGTTTGTCGATGTGAATCTTTCCTTCACTCACAATTTCACATATCCACATGTATCTTTGTGAGACCTGTAGGAAAACATATTTCAACGACAAGGTACTCAAGAAAATCATTGTAGAATACCAGCTAGTCACAGTAATAGCAAGAAATTATTACTGATCAGTAGAAGCTTTGGAAAACATAAGAATTCCCTAACAATAGTTCGATGCATCAGTGCACACATCTAGCCAGAGAAAATACATGCACTCTCGTATGTTCAGCATTATGTGACTTTTTCAATGTGCAACAATAATAAAAGAATCTATTGTCATACTATAACTAGAGCGTACAATCATTCTTCAATGTCTTTCTACTTGTTGATCCTATTTGTGATAGTGCATGAAAACATAATATTACAGAGTAAACATATGATTATTTACCAACTCGTATTTGCAAAAAAGATCTACAGAACGTCTCAAAAGTCCGGCGTGAAATGAAACTTCAATAACTCTTAAATGATTCAAGCAATTCATATGAGATTTTCATCATTTCATATAATTTCATCCATATGTATTATATCAGACGATTTCCACTAACCTGAACACATAAAACTATGTATTTCGAAGCATATATATAGCAAACAAAATGCACAACGCTTATTTTGAGATCATGGTGATGCCATCATCGATTGCTATTTATATATCAATTTTGTATTTTGCACTGAAATTTATATAAAAGTCTTTGTTGATATGCAAATAAGAATTGATAATAAGATTATTATGATCTAAGAACAAATTTGATACACTGGTTCTCTGAAAATTCTTTGAAGTATATGATTTCATGATATAGAGTAGATGCTGATGATTTGAAAGAAAAGCTATGCATGAATTCATATGACATAAAACTTTCGAGAATATCCTACGAAATAATGAAAAGTTCATGTAAATCGCTTAGATCATTTATGAGTTATTGCAGTGTTATTTCACGCCTGACTTTTGATACAATCGATATTTTTAATATTTGAAAACACATTATGTGTCCAATATAAGCTTGCCGTCAAAATGTTAAAGTCACGACCATGTTCATACAGTCAATTTTTTTTTAGAAAATGATAAATATATATACTGCTCTACATTTTGTAGTATTGTTTCAACAATTTAACATATCATTGTCAACAGACTCTGAAAAAAGAGTTATTGGAGGAAAAAAAACAGCATATTCATAATTGGTATGGTCAATTACTTCCGTCTCTGTTGAGATTTCAAAAGGTACCGTCGCACTCAAACAAAAAGCTACGAAAATCAATCGAAAAGAACAGAATACAATTGAAACGAGCTAGAAAAACCAGTATTTCAGGTGCGAGTGGTGTTTTTTCACCGACAGCCCCATCCCCCTTGAAAAAATCACCATTCAATTCAGCATGAAATTCTGCACCTAACCCAACTGGATTGAGAGCCACCTCAGGTGCTGTCGCGAATCCGAACAGGCATTACCTTGGAAATCAGCTTCAAAAACCAGTATTTGGGATATAAGTGGCTTGTTTTGACCGACAACCACCCTTGAATATAGTACCATTCGATTAAGCATGAAATTCTACACTAAACTCAACTGGAGTGAGACGTAACTCAGGTGGTATAATGAATCCGGATACGCGTAGCCTGGAAAATCATCTTGACAAAGCAATATTGAGGGTACAAAGCGGACACTATGATTGGCAACTCCCTTTGAAAATAGTACCGTTTGACTCAGCATAAAATATTGAACCTAACTCAACTGGAGTGAGATTGAACTCAGATGGTATAATGAATCTGGACAGGGAATATCTCGGAAATGACCTCGACAAAGCAGTATTGAGGATACAAGGGAGATGTTTTGACCGATAACCACCCTTGGAAATATCACCATTTGATTCAGCATGAAATTCTGCACCTAATTCAACTGGATTGAGAGCCAACTCAGCTTTTATAGCGAATCCGAATAAAAAATAACGAATATGGTACTAACTTTACCGACGTATAGTAAAAGGAAACAAAAAAAGTAAATCACACTATGTGCGTATTTCAATTTCTATATTTATTCATTGATTTATTTGACCTTGAGTCAATTTTATTTACTGATTTATCACTGACTGATTATTTAAATAATTGACTGATCATTTGTTCAATTTACTGATTATATAATTATTTAATTTACTGACCAAATATTTTCTTTGCTTAATAAAAATGTGTAAGATTGGTTATTCGTTTGTTGTTGAAATTGTAAACCTTTTCAAAAGTCTATTTAATTTTGTCTCAATATTAACTTTTGCGTGACACATATCCATGCATTTATAGCATTAAATAATCAATGCATGACGTTTATACAAGCTATTTAGAGCTAGATATCACAGGAAGAGAATTCTCGTCACATGTGTTCAAAAGGTTAACAAAATATTCTCTGGATTGTACATTTTACTTGATCTTCTTGATTAACTTCTAATAATTACTTTGGTTATTATACAAATATAAATCAATATAATACACTTCATTAATTGACATTAGAAATTTTCATTCTTTTTGGTTTAATAATATTTTCTTTGAAATAATAAAATTAGAATTCGATTCAATATTTATTCGTATTTTATTGAGAAAAATATTCATGTATGCAAAAATATATATGGAACAATGGTGATTAAATTTTTAACACATGAAATAAATATATTAAATAAAAGTTGAAAGACAATTTCCAATTAATTTTAATCATTAATAAATGAAAATTAGTGAAGTAATCGAAATTAAAATTATATGAACAGTAAACGATAGATTATTTGCATTATTAATTGTGTCATTTATCCATGATTGATAAGCTGCAACTCGTGTATAAATTCCAGGAAGAGCAACTCTTGCACATCCAATACCACTTGAAGTTATTCCAACTTGTTCCCAAACATTATTGGAAGTAAACATTAATAATGGACCTCCACTATCACCTTGACATGTATCTAAAAGAAACCAAAATTATCATACAACATAAATAAAATTTATAAAAATTTACCTTTACCACCACTAGGCACTATTCCAGCACAAAATTGTTTAGATGAATCACCAATGTTGACATTTCCACAATAAATACTATTTGCAGCTATTGATTTAATTGTTACTTGTTGAAGTATGGAAGACACTACACCACTCCCTTCAGACGTATAACCCCAACCGATAGCAACAAGCTACAAATAAAAAATCAACGTCAACTTATACATAAATAAATCAAATTAATATCTGTAACATTACATCAGTATTAACTGGTGGATACTCTGTAGTAGCAAGTACACTCGATGACACATTAGGTAAACAAACAAGATCAACATCAGTTTGATCAAGATTTAATGTAGATGACAATTTAAGTATAGAAATATCATTGACATAATTAACTG